>JAUJEF010000283.1:0-69293 GCA_030444885.1 Citrus sp. QX-2021 | reverse complement strand
CGAACTTGGCAGCCAGGCCTTCGGGCGGTTATTTTTGGGAGCGGCTGTGCCCGGGGCCTATTTTTGGCACACGGAGGCTGCACGCAAAGTCTCGCGCCTTTCCGAGTCCGGCGGACGAAGTTGGCCAGCCCCACCCCCCAAGGCTATAGCCCACCGGTTTTTGTGGCCTTTTTCCGCTGGACGAACTTGGCAGCCAGGCCTTCGGGCGGTTATTTTTGGGGGCGGCTGTGCCCGGGGCCTATTTTTGGCACACGGAGGCCGCTCGCAAAGTCTCGCGCCATTCCGAGTCCGGCGGAGGAAGTTGGCCGGCCCACCCCCCAAGGCTATAGCCCACCCGTTTCTGTGGCCTTTTTCCGTTGGATGTACTTGGCGCCCCGGCCTTCGGGCGGTTATTTTTGGGTGCGGCTGTGCCCGCGGCCTATTTTTGGCACGCGGAGGCCGTTCTTAAAGGCTCGACCCATTCCGAGTCCGGCGGACGAAGTTGGCCAGCCCCTCCCCCCAAGGCTATAGCCCACCCGTTTTTTGGCCATTTTTCCGCTGGACGAACTTGGCACCCCGGCCTTCGGGGGGTTATTTTTGGGAGCGGCTGTGCCCGCGGCCTATTTTTGGCATGCGGAGGCCGCTCGCAAAGTCTCGCCCCATTCCGAGTCCGGCGGACGAGGTTGGCCAGCCGCTCCCCCCAAGGCTATAGCCCACCCGTTTTTTGGCCATTTTTCCGCTGGACGAACTTGGCGCCCCGGCCTTCGGGCGGTTATTTTTGGGCGCGGCTGTGCCCGCGGCCTATTTTTGGCACGCGGAGGCCGTTCTTAAAGGCTCGACCCATTCCGAGTCCGGCGGACGAAGTTGGCCAGCCCCTCCCCCCAAGGCTATAGCCCACCCGTTTTTTGGCCATTTTTCCACTGGGGAGTTTGGGCGCGCCGACCTTCGGGGGGGAATTTTTGGACGCGGCTGTGCCCGCGGCCTATTTTTGGCACGCGGAGACCGCTCGCAAAGTCTCGCTCCATTCCGAGTCCGGCGGACGAAGTTGGCCAGCCCCTCCCCCCAAGGCTATAGCCCATCCGTTTTTTGGCCATTTTTCCGCTGGACGAACTTGGCACCCCGGCCTTCGGGCGCTTATTTTTTGGCGCGGCTGTGCCCGCGGCCTATTTTTGGCACGCGGAGGCCGCTCGTAAAGTCTCGCCCCATTCCGAGTCCGGCGGACGAGGTTGGCCAGCCCCACCCCCAAAGGCTATAGCCCACCCGTTTTTTGGCTATTTTTCCGCTAGACGAACTTGGCACCCCGGCCTTCGGGGGGTTATTTTTGGGGGCGGCTGTGCCCGCGGCCTATTTTTGGCATGCGGAGTCCGCTCGCAAAGTCTCGGCCCATTCCGAGTCCGGCGGACGAGGTTGGCCAGCCCCACCCCCAAAGGCTATAGCCCACCCGTTTTTTGGCCATTTTTCCGCTGGACGAACTTGGCACCCCGGCCTTCGGGGGGTTATTTTTGGGCGCGGCTGAGCACGCGGCCTATTTTTGCAACGCGGAGGCCGCTCTTAAAGGTTCGACCCATTCTGAGTCCGGCGGACGAAGTTGGCCAGCCCCTCCCCCCAAGGCTATAGCCCACCCGTTTTTTGGCCATTATTCCACTGGGGAGTTTGGGCGCGCCGACCTTCGGGGGGGAATTTTTGGATGCGGCTGTGCCCGCGGCCTATTTTTGGCATACGTAGGCCGCTTGCAAAGTCTCGCCCCATTCTGAGTCTGGCGGACGAAGTTGGCCAGCCCCTCCCCCCAAGGCTATAGCCCACCCATTTTTTGGCCATTTTTCCGCTGGACGAACTTGGCGCCCCGGCCTTTGGGGGGTTATTTTTGGGCGCAGCTGTGCCCGCGGCCTATTTTTGGCACGCGGAGGCCGCTCGCAAAGTCTCGCCCCATTCGGAGTCCGGCGGACAATGTTGGCCAGCCCCTCCCCCCAAGGCTACAGCCCACCGGTTTTTTGGCCATTTTTCTGCGGGACGAACTTGGCGCCCCGGCCTTCGGGGGGTTATTTTTGGGTGCGGCTGTGCCTGCGGCCTATTTTTGGCACGCGGAGGCCGCTCGCAAAGTCTCGCTCCATTCCGAGTCCGGCGGACGAAGTTGGCCAGCCCTCCCCAAGGCTATAGCCCACCCGTTTTTGGCCATTTTTCCGCTGGATTAACTTGGCACCCGGCCTTCGGGGGTTATTTTTGGGCGCGGCTGAGCACGCGGCCTATTTTTGCAATGCGGAGGCCGCTCTTAAAGGCTCGACCCATTCCGAGTCCGGCGGACGAGGTTGGCCAGCCCTCCCCCAAGGCTATAGCCCACCCGTTTTTTGGCCATTTTTCCACTGGGAGTTTGGGCGCGCCGACCTTCGGGGAATTTTTTGACGCGGCTGTGTCCGCGGCCTATTTTTGGCACGCGGAGGCCGCAAGCAAAGTCTCGCTCCATTCCGAGTACGGCGGACGAAGTTGGCCAGCCCCTCCCCCTAAGGCTATAGCCCACCCGTTTTTTGGCCATTTTTCCACTGGACGAACTTGGCACCCCGGCCTTCGGGGGGTTATTTTTGGGCGCGGCTGTGCAGGCGGCCTATTTTTGCAACACGGAGGCCGCTCTTAAAGGCTCGACCCATTCCGAGTCCGGCGGACGAAGTTGGCCAGCCCCTCCCCCCAAGGCTATAGCCCACCCGTTTTTTGGCCATTTTTCCACTGGGGAGTTTGGGCGCGCCGACCTTCGGGGGGGAATTTTTAGACGCGGCTGTGCCCGCGGCCTATTTTTGGCACGCGGAGACCGCTCGCAAAGTCTCGCTCCATTCCGAGTCCGGCGGACGAAGTTGGCCAGCCCCTCCCCCCAAGGCTATAGCCCACCCGTTTTTTGGCCATTTTTCCGCTGGACGAACTTGGCACCCCGGCCTTCGGGCGGTTATTTTTGGGCGCGGCTGTGCCCGCGGCCTATTTTTGGCACGCGGAGGCCGCTCGCAAAGTCTCGTCCCATTCTGAGTCCGGCGGACGAGGTTGGCCAGCCCCACCCCCAAAGGCTATAGCCCACCCGTTTTTTGGCTATTTTTCCGCTGGACGAACTTGGCACCCCGGCCTTCGGGGGGTTATTTTTGGGGGCGGCTGTGCCCGCGGCCTATTTTTGGCATGCGGAGTCCGCTCGCAAAGTCTCACCCCATTCCGAGTCCGGCGGACGAGGTTGGCCAGCCCCACCCCCAAAGGCTATAGCCCACCCGTTTTTTGGCCATTTTTCCGCTGGACGAACTTGGCACCCCGGCCTTCGGGGGGTTATTTTTGGGAGCGGCTGTGCCCACGGCCTATTTTTGGCATGCGGAGGCCACTCGCAAAGTCTCGCCCCATTCCAAGTCCGGCGGACGAGGTTGGCCAGCCCCTCCCCCCAAGGCTATAGCCGACCCGTTTTTTGGCCATTTTTCCGCTGGACGAACTTGGCGCTCCGGCCTTCGGGCGGTTATTTTTGGGCGCGGCTGTCCCCGCAGCCTATTTTTGGCACGCGGAGGCCGCTCTTAAAGGCTCGACCCATTCCGAGTCCGGCGGACGAAGTTGGCCAGCCCCTCCCCCCAAGGCTATAGCCCACCCGGTTTTTGGCCATTTTTCCACTGGGGAGTTTGGGCGCGCCGACCTTCGGGGGGAATTTTTGGACGCGGCTGTGCCCACGGCCTATTTTTGGCACGCGGAGGCCGCTCGCAAAGTCTCGCTCCATTCCGAGTCCGGCGGACGAAGTTGGCCAGCCCCTCCCCCCAAGGCTATAGCCCACCCGTTTTTTGGCCATTTTTCCGCTGGACGAACTTGGCACCCCGGCCTTCGGGGGGTTATTTTTGGGCACGGCTGTGCACGCGGCCTATTTTTGCAACGCGGAGGCCGCTCTTAAAGGCTCGACCCATTCCGAGTCCGGCGGACGAAGTTGGCCAGCCCCTCCCCCCAAGGCTATAGCCCACCCGTTTTTTGGCCATTTTTCCACTGGGGAGTTTGGGCGCGCCGACCTTCGGGGGGGAATTTTTGGACGCGGCTGTGCCCGTGGCCTATTTTTGGCACGCGGAGGCCGCTCGCAAAGTCTCGCTCCATTCCGAGTCCGGCGGACGAAGTTGGCCAGCCCCTCCCCCCAAGGCTATAGCGCACCCGTTTTTTGGCCATTTTTCCGCTGGACGAACTTGGCACCCCGGCCTTCGGGCGGTTATTTTTGGGCGCGGCTGTGCCCGCGGCCTATTTTTGGCACGCGGAGGCCGCTCGCAAAGTCTCGCCCCATTCCGAGTCCGGCGGACGAGGTTGGCCAGCCCCACCCCCAAAGGCTATAGCCCACCCGTTTTTTGGCTATTTTTCCGCTGGACGAACTTGGCACCCCGGCCTTCGGGGGGTTATTTTTGGGAGCGGCGGTGCCCGCGGCCTATTTTTGGCATGCGGAGTCCGGTCGCAAAGTCTCGCCCCATTCCGAGTCCGGCGGACGAAGTGCGCCAGCCCCTCCCCCCAAGGCTATAGCCCACCCGTTTTTTGGCCATTGTTCCGCTGCGGGGTTTGGGCGCGCCGACCTTCGGGGGGTTATTTTTGGACGAGGCTGTGCCCGTGGCCTATTTTTGGCATGCGGAGGCCGCTCGCAAAGTCTCGCCCCATTCCAAGTCCGGCGGACGAGGTTGGCCAGCCCCTCCCCCCAAGGCTATAGCCCACCCGTTTTTTGGCCATTTTTCCGCTGGACGAACTTGGCGCCCGGAATTCGTGCGGTTATTTTTGGGCGCGGCTGTGCCCGCGGCCTATTTTTACCACGTGGAGGCCGCTCTTAAAGGCTCGACCCATTCCGAGTCCGGCGGACGAAGTTGGCCAGCCCCTCCCCCCAAGGCTATAGCCCACCCGTTTTTTGGCCATTTTTCCACTGGGGAGTTTGGGCGCGCCGACCTTCGGAGGGGAATTTTTGGACGCGGCTGTGCCCGCGGCCTATTTTTGGTACGCGGAGGCCGCTTGCAAAGTCTCGCTCCATTCCTAGTCCGGCGGACGAAGTTGGCCAGCCCCTCCCCCCAAGGCTATAGCCCACCCGTTTTTTGGCCATTTTTCCGCTGGACGAACTTGGCACCCCGGCCTTCGGGCGGTTATTTTTGGGCGCGGCTGTGCACGCGGCCTATTTTTTCCACGCGGAGGCCGATCGCAAAGTCTCGACCCTTTCCGAGTCCGGCGGACGAAGTTGGCCAGCCCCTCCCCCCAAGGCTATAGCCCACCCGTTTTTTGGCCATTTTTCCGCTGGACGAACTTGGCGCCCCGGCCTTCGGGTGGTTATTTTTGGGCGCGGCTGTGCCCGCGGCCTATTTTTGGCACGCGGAGGCCACTCGCAAAGTCTCGCCCCATTCCGAGCCCCGCGGACGAGGTTGGCCAGCCCCACCCCCAAAGGCTATAGCCCACCCATTTTTTGGACATTTTTCCGCTGGACGAACTTGGCACCCCGGCCTTCGGGGGGTTATTTTTGGGAGCGGCGGTGCCCGCGGCCTATTTTTGGCATGCGGAGTCCGGTCGCAAAGTCTCGCCCCATTCCGAGTCCGGCGGACGAAGTGCGCCAGCCCCTCCCCCCAAGGCTATAGCCCACCCGTTTTTTGGCCATTGTTCCGCTGCGGGGTTTGGGCGCGCCGACCTTCGGGGGGTTATTTTTGGACGAGGCTGTGCCCGTGGCCTATTTTTGGCATGCGGAGGCCGCTCGCAAAGTCTCGCCCCATTCCAAGTCCGGCGGACGAGGTTGGCCAGCCCCTCCCCCCAAGGCTATAGCCCACCCGTTTTTTGGCCATTTTTCCGCTGGACGAACTTGGCGCCCGGAATTCGTGCGGTTATTTTTGGGCGCGGCTGTGCCCGCGGCCTATTTTTACCACGTGGAGGCCGCTCTTAAAGGCTCGACCCATTCCGAGTCCGGCGGACGAAGTTGGCCAGCCCCTCCCCCCAAGGCTATAGCCCACCCGTTTTTTGGCCATTTTTCCACTGGGGAGTTTGGGCGCGCCGACCTTCGGGGGGAAATTTTGGACGCGGCTGTGCCCGCGGCCTATTTTTGGTACGCGGAGGCCGCTTGCAAAGTCTCGCTCCATTCCTAGTCCGGCGGACGAAGTTGGCCAGCCCCTCCCCCCAAGGCTATAGCCCACCCGTTTTTTGGCCATTTTTCCGCTGGACGAACTTGGCACCCCGGCCTTCGGGCGGTTATTTTTGGGCGCGGCTGTGCACGCGGCCTATTTTTTCCACGCGGAGGCCGATCGCAAAGTCTCGACCCTTTCCGAGTCCGGCGGACGAAGTTGGCCAGCCCCTCCCCCCAAGGCTATAGCCCACCCGTTTTTTGGCCATTTTTCCGCTGGACGAACTTGGCGCCCCGGCCTTCGGGCGGGTATTTTTGGGCGCGGCTGTGCTCGCGGCCTATTTTTGGCACACGGAGGCGCCTCGCAAAGTCTCGCGCCATTCCGTGTCCGGCGCACGAAGTTGGCCAGCGCCACCTCCCAAGGCTATAGCCCACCGTTTTTGTGGCCATTTTCCGCTGGACGAACTTGGCGCCCCGGCCTTCGGGCGGGTATTTTTGGGCGCGGCTGTGCCCGCGGCCTATTTTTGGCACACGGAGGTGCCTCGCAAAGTCTTGCGCCATTCCGTGTCCGGCGCACGAAGTTGGCCAGCGCCACCCCCCAAGGCTATAGCCCACCGTTTTTGTGGCCATTTTCCGCTGGACGAACTTGGCGCCCCGGCCTTCGGGCGGGTATATAGTGGCGCGGCTGTGCCCGCGGCCTATTTTTGGCACACGGAGGCGCCTCGCAAAGTCTCGCGCCATTCCGAGTCCGGCGGACGAAGTTGGCCAGCCCCTCCCCCCAAGGCTATAGCCCACCCGTTTTTGTGACCATTTTCCGCTGGACGAACTTGGCGCCCCGGCCTTCGGGTGGGTATTTTTGGGCGCCGATGTGCCTGCGGCCTATTTTTGGCACACGGAGGTGCCTCACAAAGTCTCGCCCCATTCCGAGTCCGGCTGACGAAGTCGGCCAGCCCCACCCCCCAAGGCTATAGCCCACCCGTTTTTGTGGCCATTTTCCGCTGGACGAACTTGGCACCCCGGCCTTCGGGCAGGTATTTTTGGGCGCGGATGTGCCCACGGCCTATTTTTGGCGCACGGAGGCGCCTCGCAAAATCTCGCGCCATTCCGAGTCCGGCGGACGAAGTGGGCCAGCCCCACCCCCCAAGGCTATAGCCCACCCGTTTTTGTGGCCTTTTTCCGAAGGACGAACTTGGCGCCCCGGCCTTCGGGTGGGCTTTTTTTGGCGCGGCTGTGCCCGCGGCCTATTTTTGGCACACGGAGGTGCCTCGCAAAGTCTTGCGCCATTCCGTGTCCGGCGCACGAAGTTGGCCAGCACCACCCCCCAAGGCTATAGCCCACCGTTTTTGTGGCCATTTTCCGCTGGACGAACTTGGCGCCCCGGCCTTCGGGCGGGTATTTTTGGGCGCGGCTGTGCCCGCGGCCTATTTTTGGCACACGGAGGCGCCTCGCAAAGTCTCGCGCCATTCCGAGTCCGGCGGACGAAGTTGGCCAGCCCCTCCCCCCAAGGCTATAGCCCACCCGTTTTTGTGACCATTTTCCGCTGGACGAACTTGGCGCCCCGGCCTTCGGGTGGGTATTTTTGGGCGCAGCTGTGCCCGCGGCCTATTTTTGGCACACGGAGGTGCCTCGCAAAGTCTCGCCCCATTCCGAGTCCGGCTGACGAAGTCGGCCAGCCCCACCCCCCAAGGCTATAGCCCACCCGTTTTTGTGGCCATTTTCCGCTGGACGAACTGGGCACCCCGGCCTTCGGGCGGGTATTTTTGGGCGCGGATGTGCCCATGGCCTATTTTTGGCGCACGGAGGTGCCTCGCAAAATCTCGCGCCATTCCGAGTCCGGCGGACGAAGTGGGTCAGCCCCACCCCCCAAGGCTATAGCCCACCCGTTTTTGTGGCCTTTTTCCGAAGGACGAACTTGGCGCCCCGGCCTTCGGGCGGGCTTTTTTTGGCGCGGCTGTGTCCGCGGCCTATTTTTGGCACACGGAGGTGCCTCGCAAAGTCTCGCGCCATTCCGAGTCCGGCGGACGAAGTCGGCCAGCCCCACCCCCCAAGGCTATAGCCCACCCGTTTTTGTGGCCATTTTCCGCTGGACGAACTTGGCACCCCGGCCTTCGGGCGGGTATTTTTGGGCGCGGATGTGCCCACGGCCTATTTTTGGCGCACGGAGGTGCCTCGCAAAATCTCGCGCCATTCCGAGTCCGGCGGACGAAGTGGGCCAGCCCCACCCCCCAAGGCTATAGCCCACCCGTTTTTGTGGCCTTTTTCCGAAGGACGAACTTGGCGCCCCGGCCTTCGGGCGGGCTTTTTTTGGCGCGGCTGTGTCCGCGGCCTATTTTTGGCACACGGAGGTGCCTCGCAAAGTCTCGCGCCATTCCGAGTCCGGCGGACGAAGTCGGCCAGCCCCACCCCCCAAGGCTATAGCCCACCCGTTTTTGTGGCCATTTTCCGCTGGACGAACTTGGCACCCCGGCCTTCGGGCGGGTATTTTTGGGCGCGGATGTGCCCGCGGCCTATTTTTGGCGCACGGAGGCGCCTCACAAAATCTCGCGCCATTCCGAGTCCGGCGGACGAAGTGGGCCAGCCCCACCCCCCAAGGCTATAGCCCACCCGTTTTTGTGGCCTTTTTCCGAAGGACGAACTTGGCGCCCCGGCCTTCGGGCGGGCTTTTTTTGGCGCGGCTGTGTCCGCATCCTATTTTTGGCACACGGAGGTGCCTCGCAAAGTCTCGCGCCATTCCGAGTCCGGCGGACGAAGTCGGCCAGCCCCAAACCCCAAGGCTATAGCCCACCCGTTTTTGTGACCATTTTCCGCTGGACGAACTTGGCGCCCCGGCCTTCGGGTGGGTATTTTTGGGCGGAGCTGTGCCCGCGGCCTATTTTTGGCACACGTAGGCGCCTCGCAAAGTCTCGCGCCATTTCGAGTCCGGCGGACGAAGTCGGCCAGCCCCACCCCCCAAGGCTATAGCCCACCCGTTTTTGTGGCCATTTTCCGCTGGATGAACTTGGCACCCCGGCCTTCGGGCGGGTATTTTTGGGCGAGGCTGTGCCCGCGGCCTATTTTTGGTACACGGAGGCGCCTCGTCAAGTCTCGCGCCATTCCGAGTCTGGCGGACGAAGTCGGCCCGGCCCACCCCCCAAGGCTTTAGCCCACCCGTTTTTGTGGCCATTTTCCGCTGGACGAACTTGGCGCCCCGGCCTTCGGGCGGGTGTTTTTGGGCGCGGCGGTGCCCGCGGCCTATTTTTGGCACACGGAGGCACCTCGCAAAGTCTCGCGCCATTCCGAGTCCGGCGTATGAAGTGGGCCAGCCCCACCCCCCAAGGCTATAGCCCACCCATTTTTGTGGCCTTTTTCCGAAGGACGAACTTGGCGCCCCGGCCTTCGGGCGGGCTTTTTTTGGCGCGGCTGTGTCCGCGGCCTATTTTTGGCACACGGAGGTGCCTCGCAAAGTCTCGCGCCATTCCGAGTCCGGCGGACGAAGTCGGCCAGCCCCACCCCCCAAGGCTATAGCCCACCCGTTTTTGTGGCCATTTTCCGCTGGACGAACTTGGCGCCCCGGCCTTCGGGCAGGTATTTTTGGGCGCGGCTGTGCCCGCGGCATATTTTTAGCACACGGAGGCGCCACACAAAGTCACGAGCCATTCCGAGTCCGGCGGACGAAGTTGGCCAGCCCCACCCCCCAAGGCTATAGCCCACCCGTTTTTGTGGCCATTTTCCGCTGGACGAACTTGGTGCCCCGGATTTCGGGCTGGTATTTTTGGGCGCGGCTGTGCCCGCGGCCTATTTTTGGCACACAGAGGCGCCTCGCAATGTCTCGCGCCATTCCGAATCCGGCGGACGAAGTTGGCCAGCACCACCCCCCAAGGCTATAGCCCACCCATTTTTGTGGCCTTTTTCCGCTGGACGAACTTGGCGCCCCGGCCTTCGGGCGGGTATTTTTGGGCGCGGCTGTGCCCGCGGTCTATTTTTGGTACAGGGAGGCGCCTCGCAAAGTCTCGCGCCATTCCGAGTCCGGCGCACGAAGTTGGCCAGCGCCACCCCCCAAGGCTATAGCCCACCGTTTTTGTGGCCATTTTCCGCTGGACGAACTTGGCGCCCCGGCCTTCGGGCGGGTATTTTTGGGCGCGGCTGTGACCGTGGTCTATTTTTGGCACACGGAGGCGCCTCGCAAAGTCTCGTGCCATTCCGAGTCCGGCGGACGAAGTGGGCCAGCCCCTCCCCCCAAGGCTATAGCCCACCCGTTTTTGTGGCCTTTTTCCGAAGGACGAACTTGGCGCCCCGGCCTTCGGGTGGGCTTTTTTTGGCGCGGCTGTGTCCGCGGCCTATTTTTGGCGCACGGAGGTGCCTCGCAAAGTCTCGCGCCATTCCGAGTCCGGCGGACGAAGTCGGCCAGCCCCACCCCCCAAGGCTATAGCCCACCCGTTTTTGTGGCCATTTTCCGCTGGACGAACTTGGCACCCCGGCCTTCGGGCGGGTATTTTTGGGCGCGGATGTGCCCGCGGCCTATTTTTGGCGCACGGAGGCGCCTCACAAAATCTCGCTCCATTCCGAGTCCGGCGGACGAAGTGGGCCAGCCCCACCCCCCAAGGCTATAGCCCACCCGTTTTTGTGGCCTTTTTCCGAAGGACGAACTTGGCGCCCCGGCCTTCGGGCGGGCTTTTTTTGGCGCGGCTGTGTCCGCATCCTATTTTTGGCACACAGAGGTGCCTCGCAAAGTCTCACGCCATTCCGAGTCCGGCGGACGAAGTCGGCCAGCCCCACCCCTCAAGGCTATAGCCCACCCGTTTTTGTGACCATTTTCCGCTGGACGAACTTGGCGCCCCGGCCTTCGGGTGGGTATTTTTGGTCGGAGCTGTGCCCGCGGCCTATTTTTGGCACACGGAGGCGCCTCGCAAAGTCTCGCGCCATTTCGAGTCCGGCGGACGAAGTCGGCCAGCCCCACCCCCCAAGGCTATAGCCCACCCGTTTTTGTGGCCATTTTCCGCTGGATGAACTTGGCACCCCGGCCTTCGGGCGGGTATTTTTGGGCGCGGCTGTGCCTGCGGCCTATTTTTGGCACACGGAGGCGCCTCGCAAAGTCTCGCGCCATTCCGAGTCCGGCGGACGAAGTCGGCCAGCTCCTCGCGCCATTCCGAGTCCGGCGGACGAAGTGGGCCAGCCCCACCCCCCAAGGCTATAGCCCACCCGTTTTTGTGGCCTTTTTCCGAAGGACGAACTTGGCGCCCCGGCCTTCGGGCGGGCTTTTTTTGGCGCGGCTGTGTCCGCATCCTATTTTTGGCACACAGAGGTGCCTCGCAAAGTCTCACGCCATTCCGAGTCCGGCGGACGAAGTCGGCCAGCCCCACCCCTCAAGGCTATAGCCCACCCGTTTTTGTGACCATTTTCCGCTGGACGAACTTGGCGCCCCGGCCTTCGGGTGGGTATTTTTGGTCGGAGCTGTGCCCGCGGCCTATTTTTGGCACACGGAGGCGCCTCGCAAAGTCTCGCGCCATTACGAGTCAGGCGGACGAAGTCGGCCAGCCCCACCCCCCAAGGCTATAGCCCACCCGTTTTTGTGGCCATTTTCCGCTGGATGAACTTGGCACCCCGGCCTTCGGGCGGGTATTTTTGGGCGCGGCTGTGCCCGCGGCCTATTTTTGGCACACGGAGGCGCCTCGTAAAGTCTCGCGCCATTCCGAGTCTGGCGGACGAAGTCGGCCCGGCCCACCCCCCAAGGCTTTAGCCCACCCGTTTTTGTGGCCATTTTCCGCTGGACGAACTTGGCGCCCCGGCCTTCGGGCGGGTATTTTTGGGCGCGGCGGTGCCCGCGGCCTATTTTTGGCACACGGAGGCACCTCGCAAAGTCTCGCGCCATTCCGAGTCCGGCGTACGAAGTGGGCCAGCCCCACCCCCCAAGGCTATAGCCCACCCATTTTTGTGGCCTTTTTCCGAAGGACGAACTTGGCGCCCCGGCCTTCGGGCGGGCTTTTTTTGGCGCGGCTGTGTCCGCGGCCTATTTTTGGCACACGGAGGTGCCTCGCAAAGTCTCGCGCCATTCCGAGTCCGGCGGACGAAGTCGGCCAGCCCCACCCCAAGGCTATAGCCCACCCGTTTTGTGGCCATTTTCCGCTGGACGAACTTGGCGCCCGGCCTTCGGGCAGGTATTTTTGGCGCGGCTGTGCCCATGGCATATTTTTCGCACACGGAGGCGCCACACAAAGTCACGAGCCATTCCGAGTCCGGCGGACGAAGTTGCCCAGCCCCACCCCCCAAGGCTATAGCCCACCCGCTTTTGTGGCCATTTTCCGCTGGACGAACTTGGTGCCCGGATTTCGGGCTGGTATTTTTGGGCGGGTCTGTGCTCGTGGCCTATTTTTGGCACACAGAGGCGCCTCGCAATGTCTCGCGCCATTCCGAGTCCGGCGGACGAAGTTGGCCAGCCCCACCCCCCAAGGCTATAGCCCACCCGTTTTTGTGGCCTTTTTCCGCTGGACGAACTTGGCGCCCCGGCCTTCGGGCGGGTATTTTTGGGCGCGGCTGTGCCCGCGGTCTATTTTTGGCACAGGGAGGCACCTCGCAAAGTCTCGCGCCATTCCGAGTCCGGCGCACGAAGTTGCCCAGCGCCACCCCCCAAGGCTATAGCCCACCCGTTTTTGTGGCCATTTTCCGCTGGACGAACTTGGCGCCCCGGCCTTCGGGCGGGTATTTTTGGGCGCGGCGGTGCCCGCGGCCTATTTTTGGCACACGGAGGCACCTCGCAAAGTCTCGCGCCATTCCGAGTCCGGCGTACGAAGTGGGCCAGCCCCACCCCCCAAGGCTATAGCCCACCCATTTTTGTGGCCTTTTTCCGAAGGACGAACTTGGCGCCCCGGCCTTCGGGCGGGCTTTTTTTGGCGCGGCTGTGTCCGCGGCCTATTTTTGGCACACGGAGGTGCCTCGCAAAGTCTCGCGCCATTCCGAGTCCGGCGGACGAAGTCGGCCAGCCCCACCCCCCAAGGCTATAGCCCACCCGTTTTTGTGGCCATTTTCCGCTGGACGAACTTGGCGCCCCGGCCTTCGGGCAGGTATTTTTGGGCGCGGCTGTGCCCGCGGCATATTTTTAGCACACGGAGGCGCCACACAAAGTCACGAGCCATTCCGAGTCCGGCGGACGAAGTTGGCCAGCCCCACCCCACAAGGCTATAGCCCACCCGTTTTTGTGGCCATTTTCCGCTGGACGAACTTGGTGCCCCGGATTTCGGGCTGGTATTTTTGGGCGCGGCTGTGCCCGCGGCCTATTTTTGGCACACAGAGGCGCCTCGCAATGTCTCGCGCCATTCCGAGTCCGGCGGACGAAGTTGGCCAGCCCCACCCCCCAAGGCTATAGCCCACCCGTTTTTGTGGCCTTTTTCCGCTGGACGAACTTGGCGCCCCGGCCTTCGGGCGGGTATTTTTGGGCGCGGCTGTGCCCGCGGTCTATTTTTGGCACAGGGAGGCACCTCGCAAAGTCTCGCGCCATTCCGAGTCCGGCGCACGAAGTTGCCCAGCGCCACCCCCCAAGGCTATAGCCCACCGTTTTTGTGGCCATTTTCCGCTGGACGAACTTGGCGCCCCGGCCTTCGGGCGGGTATTTTTGGGCGCGGCTGTGTCTGTGGCCTATTTTTGGCACACGGAGGCGCCTCGCAAAGGCTCGCGCCATTCCGAGTCCGGCGTACGAAGTGGGCCAGCCCCACCCCCCAAGGCTATAGCCCACCCGTTTTTGTGGCCATTTTCCGCTGGACGAACTTGGCGCCCCGGCCTTCGGGCAGGTATTTTTGGGCGCGGCTGTGCCCGCGGCATATTTTTAGCACACGGAGGCGCCACACAAAGTCTCAAGCCATTCCGAGTCCGGCGGACGAAGTTGGCCAGCCCCACCCCCCAAGGCTATAGCCCACCCGTTTTTGTGGCCATTTTCCGCTGGACGAACTTGGTGCCCCGGATTTCGGGCTGGTATTTTTGGGCGCGGCTGTGCCCGCGGCCTATTTTTGGCACACAGAGGCGCCTCGCAATGCCTCGCGCCATTCCGAGTCCGGCGGACGAAGTTGGCCAGCCCCACCCCCCAAGGCTATAGCCCACCCGTTTTTGTGGCCTTTTTCCGCTGGACGAACTTGGCGCCCCGGCCTTCGGGTGGGTATTTTTGGGCGCGGCTCTGCCCGCGGTCTATTTTTGGCACAGGGAGGCGCCTCGCAAAGTCTCGCGCCATTCCGAGTCCGGCGCACGAAGTTGGCCAGCGCCACCCCCCAAGTCTATAGCCCACCGTTTTGGGTGCCATTTTCCGCTGGACGAACTTGGCGCCCCGGCCTTCGGGCCGGTATTTTTGGGCGCGGCTGTGTCCGCGCCCTATTTTTGGCACGCGGAGGCCGCTCGCAAAATAACGCCCCATTCCGAGTCCGGCGGACGAAGTGGGCCAGCCCCTCCCCCCAAGGCTATAGCCCACCCGTTTTTTGGCCATTTTTCCGCCGGACAAACTCGGCGCCCCGACCTTCGGGTGGTTATTTTTGGGCGTGGCTGTGCCCGCGACCTATTTTTGGCACGCGGAGGCCGCTCGCAAAGTCACGCCCCATTCCGAGTCCGGCGGACGAAGTTGGCCAGCCCCTCCCCCCAAGGCTATAGCCCACCCGTTTTTTGGCCATTTTTCCGCTGGACGAACTTGGCGTCCCGGCCTTCGGGTGGTTATTTTTGCGTGCAGCTGTGCCCGCGGTCTATTTTGGGCACGCGGTGGCCGCTCGGAAAGTCTCATCCCATTCCGAGTCCGGCGGACAAAGTTGGCCAGCCCCTCCCCCCAAGGTATAGCCCACCCGTTTTTTGGCCATTTTTCTGCTGGGGGGTTCTGGCGCGCCGACCTTGGGGTGCTTATTTTTGGGCGTGGCTGTGGCCGCGGCCCTATTTTTGGCACATGGAGGCGCCTCGTAAAGTCTCGCGCCATTCCGAGTCTGGCGGACATAGTTGGCCAGCCCCACCCCCAAGGCTATAGCCCACCCGTTTTTGTGGCCTTTTTCCGCTGGACGAACTTGGCGCCCCGGCCTTCGGGCGTGTATTTTTGGGCGCGGCTGTGCCCCCGGCCTATTTTTGGCACATGGAGGCGCCTCGCAACGTCTCGCGCCATTCTGAGTCCGGCGGACGAAGTTGGCCAGCCCCACCCACCAAGGCTATAGCCCACCAGTTTTTGTGGCCTTCTTCCGCTGGACGAACTTGGCGCCCCGGCCTTCGGGTGGGTATTCTTGGGCGCGGCTGTGCCGGCGGCCTATTTTTCGCATACGGAGGCGCCTCGCAAAGTCTCGCGCCATTCCGAGTCCTGCGGACGAAATTGGCCAGCCCTACCCCACAAGGCTATTGCCCACCCGTTTTTGTGGCCTTTTTCCGGCGGACGAACTTGGCGCCCCGGCCTTTGGGCGGGTATTTTTGGGCGCGGCTGTGCCCGCAGCCTATTTTTGGCACACGGAGGCGTCTTGCAAAGTCTCGCGCCATTCCGAGTCCGGCGGACGAAGTGGGCCAGCCACACCCCCCAAGGCTAAAGCCCACCCGTTTTTGCGTCCTTTTTCCGCTGGACGAACTCGGCGCCCCGGCCTTCGGGCGGGTATTTTTGGGTGCGGCTGTGCCCACAGCCTATTTTTGGGACACGGAGGTGCCTCACAAAGTCTCGCGCCATTCCGAGTCCGGCGGACGAAGTTGGCCAGCCCCACCCCCCAAGGCTATAGCCCACCCGTTTTTTTGGCCTTTTTCCGCTGGACGAACTTGGCGCCCCGGACTTCGGGCTGGTATTTTTGGGCGCGGCTGTGCCCGCGGCCTATTTTTGGCACACGGAGGCGCCTTGCAAATTCTCGCGCCATTCCGATTCCGGCAGACGAAGTTGGCCAGCCCCACCCTACAAGGCTAAAGGCCACCCGTTTTTGCGGCCTTTTTCCGCTGGACGAACTTGGCGCCCCGGCCTTCGGGTGGGTATTTTTTGGCGCGGCTGTGCCCGCAGCCTATTTTTGAGACACGGAGGTGCCTCGCAATGTCTCGCGCCATTCCGAGTCCGAAGCGGACCAGTAGGCCAGCCCCACCCCCAAGGCTATAGCCCACCTGTTTTTGTGGCCTTTTGCCGCTGGACGAACTCGCGCCCGACCTTCGGGTGGGTATTTTAGGCGCGGCTGTGCCCGCGGCCTATTTTAGGCACACGGAGGTGCCTCGCAAAGTCTCGCACCATTCCGAGTCCGGCGGACGAAGTTGGCCAGCCGCACCCGCCAAGGCTAAGGCCCGCCCGTTTTGTGGCCTTTTCCGCTGGGCGAACTTGGCGCCCCAGCCTTCGTGAGGGTATTTTTGGGCACGGCTGTGCTCAAGGCCTATTTTGGCACTCGGTGGTGCCTCGCAAAGTCTCGCGCCATTCCGATTCCGGCGGACAAAGTTGGCCAGCCACACCCTCCAAGGATATAGCCCACCCGTTTTTGTGGCCTTTTTCCGCTGGGCGAACTTGGCGCCCCAGCCTTCGGGAGGGTATTTTTGGCACTCGGTGGTGCCTCGGAAAGTCTCGCGCCATTCCGATTCCGGCGGACGAACTTGGCCAGCCTCACCCCCCAAGGCTAAAGCCCGCCCGTTTTTGCGGCCTTTTTCCGCTGGACGAACTTGGCGCCCCAGCCTTCGGTAGGGTATTTTTGGGCGCGGTTGTGCCCGCGGCCTATTTTTGGCACACGGAGGCGCCTTGCAAATTCTCGCGCCATTCCGATTCCGGCGGACGAAGTTGGCCAGCCCCACCCTCCAAGGCTAAAGCCCACCCGTTTTTGCGGCCTTTTTCTGCTGGACGAACTTGGCGCCCCGGCCTTCGGGCGGGTATTTTTGGGCGCGGCTGTGCCCGCGGCCTATTTTTGGGACACGGAGGTGCCTCACAAAGTCTCGCGTCATTCCGAGTCCGGCGGACGAAGTGGGCCAGCCCCACCCCCCAACGCTATAGCCCACCCGTTTTTTTGGCCTTTTTCCGCTGGACGAACTTGACGCCTTGCCTTCGGGCAGGTATTTTTGGGCTTGGTTGTGCCCGCGGCCTATTTTTGGCACACAGATGTGCCTCGCAAAGTCTCGCGCCATTCCGAGTCCGGCGGACGAAGTTGGCCGGCCCCACCCCCCAAGGCTATAGCCCACCTGTTTTTGTGGCCTTTTTTCGCTGGACGAACTTCGCGCCCCGGCCTTCGGGCGGGTATTTTTGGACGCGGCTGTGCCCGCGGCCTATTTTAGGCACACGGAGGTGCCTTGCAAAGTCTCGCGCCATTCCGAGTCCGGCGGACGAAGTTGGCCAGCCCCACCCCCCAAGGCTATAGCCCACCCCTTTTTGTGGCCTTTTTCCGCTGGACGAACTTGGCGACCCGGCCTTCGGGCGGGTATTTTTGGGTGCGGCTGTCCCCGTGGCCTATTTTTGACACACGGAGACGCCTCGCAAAGTCTCGCGCCATTCCGAGTCCGGCGGACGAAGTGGGCCAGCCCCACCCCACAAGGCTATAGCCCACCCGTTTTTGTGGCCTTTTTCCGCTGGACGAACTTGGCGCCCCGGCCTTCGGGCGGGTATTTTTGGGCGCGGCTGTGCCCGCGGCCTATTTTTGGCACACGGAGACGCCTCGCAAAGTCTGGCGCCATTCCGAGTCCGGCGGACGAAGTTGGCCAGCCCCACCCCCAAGGCTATAGCCCACCCGTTTTTGTGGCCTTTTTCCGCTGGACGAACATGGAGCCCCGGCCTTCGTGTGGGTATTTTGTGGCGCGGCTGTGTCCGCGGCCTATTTTTGGTACGCGGAGGCGCCTCGCAAAGTCTCGCGCCGTTCTGAGTCCGGCGGACGAAAGTTGCCAGCCCCACTCCCCAAGGCTATAGCCCACCCGTTTTTGTGGCCTTTTTCCGCTGGACGAACTTGGCGCCCCGGCCTTCGGGCGGGTATTTTGTGGCGTGGCTGTGTCCGCGGCCTATTTTTGGCATGCAGAGGTGCCTCGCAAAGTCTCGCGCCATTCCGAGTCCGGCGGAAGTAGTTGGCCAGCCCCACCCCCCAAGGCTATAGCCCACCCGTTTTTGTGGCCTTTTTCCGCTGGACGAACTTGGCGCCCCGGCCTTCGGGCGGTTATTTTTGGGATCGCTGTGCCCGCGGCCTATTTGTGGCGCACGGAGGCGCCTCGCAAAGTCTCACGCCATTCCGAGTCCGGCGGACAAAGTTGGCCATCCCCACCCCCCAAGGCTATAGCCCACCAGTTTTTGTGGCCTTTTTCCGCTGGACGAACTTAGCGCCCCGGCCTTCGGGCGGGTATTTTTGGGCGCGGCTCTGCCCGCGGCCTATTTTTGGCACACGGAGGCGCCTCGCAAAGTCTCGCGCCATTCCGAGTCCGGCGGATGAAGTTGGCCTGCCCCACCCCCCAAGGCTATAGCCCACCCGTTTTTGTGGCCGTTTTCCGCTGGACGAACTTGGCGCCCCGGCCTTCGGGCGGGTATTTTTGGGCACGGCTGTGTCCACGGCCTATTTTTCGCACACGGAGGCGCCTCACAAAGTCTAGCGCCATTCCGAGTCTGGCGGACGAAGTCGGCCGGCCCCACCCCCCAAGGCTATAGCCCACCCGTTTTTGTGGCCTTTTTGCGCTGAACGAACTTGGCGCCCCGGCCTTCGGGCGGGTATTTTTGGGTACGGCTGTGCCCAAAGCCTATTTTTCGCACACAGAGGCGCCTCACAAAGTCTCGCGCCATTCCAAGTCCGGCGGACGAAGTTGGCCAGCCCCACCCCCCAAGGCTATAGCCCACCCGTTTTTGTGGCCTTTTTGCGTTGGACGAACTTGGCGCCCCGGCCTTCGGGCGGGTATTTTTGGGCACGGCTGTGCCCGTGGCCTATTTTTGGCACACGGAGGTGCCTCGCAAAGTCTCGCGCCATTCCGAGTCCGGCGGACGAAGTTGGCCAGCCCCACCCCCCAAGGCTATAGCCCACCCGTTTTTGTGGCCTTTTTCCGCTGGACGAACTTGGCGCCACGGCCTTCGGGCGGGTATTTTTGTGTGCGGCTGTGCCCGCGGCTTATTTTTGGCACACGGAGGCGCCTCGTAAAGTCTCGCACCATTCCGAGTCCGGCGGACGAATTTGGCCAGCGCCACCCCCCAAGGCTATAGCCCACCCGTTTTTGTGGCCTTTTTCTGCTGGTCGAACTTGGCGCCGCGGCGTTTGGGCGGGTATTTTTGGGCGCCGCTGGTCGAACGGCCTATTTTTGGCACACGGAGGCGCCTCGCAACGTCTCGCACCATTCCGAGTCCGGGGGACGAAGTTGGCCAGCCCCACCCCCCAAGGCTATAGACCACCCGTTTTTGTGGCCTTTATCCGCTGGACGAACTTGGCGCCGCGGCCTTCGGGCGGGTATTTTTGTGCGCGGCTGTGCCCGTGGCTTGTTTTTGGCACACGGAGGCGCCTCGCAAAGTCTCGCGCCATTCCGAGTCCGGCGGACGAATTTGGCCAGCGCCACCCCCCAAGGCTATAGCCCACCCGTTTTTGTGGCCTTTTTCCGCTGGTCGAACTTGGCGCCGCGGCGTTCGGGCGGGTATTTTTGGGCGCCGCTGGTCGAACGGCCTATTTTTGGCACACGGAGGCGCCTTGCAACGTCTCGCACCATTCCGAGTCCGGCAGACGAAGTTGGCCAGCCCCACCCTCCAAGGCTATAGCCCACCCGTTTTTGTGGCCTTTTTCCGCTGGACGAACTTGGCGCCGCGGCCTTCGGGCGGGTATTTTTTGGTCGCGGCTGTGTCCACGGCCTATTTTTGGCACACGGAGGCACCTCGCAAAGTCTCGCGCCATTCTGAGTCCGGCGGACGAAGTTGGCCAGCCCCACCCCCCAAGGCTATAGCCCACCCGTTTTTGTGGCCTTTTTCCGCTGGACGAACTTGGCGCCGCGGCCTTCGGGTGGGTATTTTTGTGCGCGGCTGTGCCCGTGGCTTATTTTTGGCACACAGAGGTGCCTCGCAAAGTCTCGCGCCATTCTGAGTCCGACGGACGAAGTTGGCCAGCCCCACCCCCCAAGGCTATAGCCCACCCATTTTTGTGGCCTTTTTCCGCTGGACGAACTTGGCGCCGCGGCCTTCGGGCGGGTATTTTTGGGCGCGGCTGTGCCCGAGGCCTATTTTTGGCACACGGAGGCGCCTCGCAAAGTCTCGCACCATTCCGAGTCCGGCAGACGAAGTTGGCCAGCCCCACGCCCATGCCTATAGCCCACCCGTTTTTGTGGCTTTTTCCGCTGGACGATCTTGGCGCCGCGGCCTTCGGGCGGGTATTTTTGGGCGCGGCTGTGCCCGCGGCCTATTTTTGGCACACGGAGACTCCTCGCACAGTCTCGCGCCATTCCGAGTCCGCCAGACGAAGTTGGCCAGCCCCACCCCCCAAGGCTATAGCCCACCCGTTTTTGTGGCCTTTTTCCGCTGGACGAACTTGGTGCCGCGGCCTTCGGGCAGGTATTTTTGGGCGCGGCTGTGCCCACGGCCTATTTTTGGCACACGGAGGCGCCTCACAAAGTCTCACGCCATTCCGAGTCCGACAGACGAAGTTGGCCAGCCCCACCCCCCAAGGCTATAGCCCACCCGTTTTTGTGGCCTTTTTCCGCTGGACGAACTTGGCGCCGCGGCCTTCGGGCGGGTATTTTTGGGCGTGGCTGTGCCCGAGGCCTATTTTTGGCACACGGAGGTGCCTCGCAAAGTCTCGCACCATTCCGAGTCCGGCAAACGAAGTTGGCCAGCCCCACCCCCCATGGCTATAGCCAACCCGTTTTTTGGCCTTTTTACGCAGGACGAACTTGGCGCCGCGGCCTTCGAGCGGGTATTTTTGGGCGCGGCTGTGCCCGCGGACTATTTTTGGCACACGGAGGTGCCTCGCAAAGTCTCACGCCATTCCGAGTCCGGCGGATGAAGTCGGCCAGCCCCACCCCCCAAGGCTATAGCCCACCCGTTTTTGTGGCCTTTTTCCGCTGGCCGAACTTGGCGCCGCGGCCTTCGGGCGGGTATTTTTGGGTGCGGCTGTGTCCGCGGCCTATTTTTGGCACACGGAGGCGCGGCCAGCCCCACCGCCCAAGGCTATAGCCCACACGTTTTTGTGGCCTTTTTCCGCTTGACGAACTTGGCGCCGCGGCCGTCGGGCGGGTATTTTTGGACGCGGCTGTGCCCGCGGCCTATTTTTGGTACACGGAGGCGCCTCGCAAAGTCTCGCACCATTCCGAGTCCGGCGGACGAAGTTGGCCAGCCCCACCCCCCAAGGCTATAGCCCACCCGTTTTTGTGGCCTTTTTCCGCTGGCCGAACTTGGCGCCGCAGCCTTCGGGCGGGTATTTTTGGACGCGGCTGTGGCCGCCGCCTATTGTTGGCACACGGAGGTGCCTCGCAAAGTCTCGCGCCATTCCGAGTCCGGCGGACGAAGTTGGCCTTCCCCACCCCCCAAGGCTATAGCCCACCCGTTTTTGTGGCCTTTTTCCGCTGGACGAACTTGGCGCCGCGGCCGTCGGGCGGGTAATTTTGGGCGCAGCTGTGCTAGCGCACTATTTTTGGCACACGGAGGCGCCTCGCAAATGCTCGCGCCATTCCGAGTCCGGCGGACGAAGTTGGCCTTCCCCACCCCCCAAGGCTATAGCCCACCCGTTTTTGTGGCCTTTTTCCGATGGACGAACTTGGCGCCGCGCCCTTCGGGTGGGTATTTTTGGGCGCGGCTGTGCCCGCGGCCTATTTTTGGCACACGGAGGCACCTCGCAAAGTCTCGCGCCATTCCGAGTCCGGCGGATGAAGTTGGCCAGCCCCACCCCCCAAGGGTATAGCCCACCCATTTTTGTGGCTTTTTTCCACTGGACGAACTTGGCGCCGCGGCCTTCGTGCGGGTATTTTTGGGCGCGGCTGTGCCCGCGTCCTATTTTTGGCCACGGAGGCGCCTCGCAAAGTCTCGCGCCATTCCGAGTCCTGCGGACGAAGTTGGCCAGCCCCACCCCCCAAGGCTATAGCCCACCCGTTTTTGTGGCCTTTTTCCGCTGGACGAACTTGGCGCCGCGTCCTTCGGGCGGGTATTTTTTGGGCGCGGCTGTGTCGACGGCCTATTTTTGGCACACGGAGGCACCTCGTAAAGTCTCGCGCCATTCTGAGTCCGGCGGACGAAGTTGGCCAGCCCCACCCCCCAAGCCTATAGCTTACCCGTTTTTGTGGCCTTTTTCCGCTGGACGAACTTGGCGCCGCGGCCTTCGGGAGGGTATTTTTGGGCGCGGCTGTGTTCGCGGCCTATTTTTGGCACACGGAGGTGCCTCGCAAAGTCTCGCGCCCTTCCGAGTCCGGCGGACGAAGTGGGCCAGCCCCACCCCCCAAGGCTATAGCCCACCCGTTTTTGTGGCCTTTTTCCGCTGGACGAACTTGGCGCCGCGGCCGTCGGGCGGGTAATTTTGGGCGCAGCTGTGCTAGCGCACTATTTTTGGCACACGGAGGCGCCTCGCAAATGCTCGCGCCATTCCGAGTCCGGCGGACGAAGTTGGCCTTCCCCACCCCCCAAGGCTATAGCCCACCCGTTTTTGTGGCCTTTTTCCGCTGGACGAACTTGGCGCCGCGGCCTTCGGGAGGGTATTTTTGGTCGCGGCTGTGCCCGCGACCTATTTTTGACACACGGAGGCACCTCGTAAAGTCTCCCGCCATTCCGAGTCCAGCGGACGAAGTTGGCCAGCCCCACCCCCCAAGGCTATAGCCCACCCGTTTTTGTGGCCTTTTTCCGCTGGACGACCTTGGCGCCGCGGCCTTCGGGCGGGAATTTTTGGGCGCGGCTGTGCCCGCGGCCTATTTTTGGCACACGGAGGCGCCTCGCAAAGTCTCGCGCCATTCCGAGTCCGGCGGACGAAGTTGACCAGCCCCACCCCCCAAGGCTATAGCCCACTCGTATTTGTGGCCTTTATCCGCCGGACGAACTTGGCGCCGCCGCCGTCGGGCGGGTATTTTTGTGCGCGGCTGTGCCCGTGGCTTATTTTTGGCACACGGAGGCGCCTCGCAAAGTCTCGCACCATTCCGAGTCCGGTGGACGAATTTGGCCAGCCCCACCCTCCAAGGCTATAGCCCACCCGTTTTTGTGGCCTTTTTCCGCTGGACGAACTTGGCGCCGGGGCCTTCGGGCGGGTATTTTTGGGCGCGGCTGTGCCTGCGGCCTATTTTTGGCACACGGAGGCTCCTCGCACAGTCTCGCGCCATTCCGAGTCCGGCAGACGAAGTTGGCCAGCCCCACCCCCCAAGGCTATAGCCCACCCGTTTTTGTGGCCTTTTTCCGCTGGACGAACTTGGCGCCGCGGCCTTCGGGCGGGAATTTTTTGGGCGCGGCTGTGTCCACGGCCTATTTTTGGCACATGGAGGCACCTCGCAAAGTCTCGCGCCATTCTGGGTCCGGCAGACGAAGTTGGCCAGCCCCACCCCCCAAGGCTATTGCTTACCCGTTTTTGTGGCCTTTTTCCGCTGGACGAACTTGGCGCCGCGGCCTTCGGGAGGGTATTTTTGGACGCGGCTGTGTCCGCGGCCTATTTTTGGCACACGGAGGTGCCTCGCAAAGTCTAGCGCCATTCCGAGTCCGGCGGACGAAGTGGGCCAGCCCCACCCCCCAAGGCTATAGCCCACCCCTTTTTGTGGCCTTTTTCCGCTGGACGAACTTGGCGCCCCGGCCTTCGGGTGGGTATTTTTGGGTGCGGCTGTCCCCACGGCCTATTTTTGACACACGGAGACGCCTCGCAAAGTCTCGCGCCATTCCGAGTCCGGCGGACGAAAGTTGCCAGCCCCACCCCCCAAGGCTATAGCCCACCCGTTTTTGTGGCCTTTTTCCGCTGGACGAACTCTGCGCCCCGGCCTTCGGGCAGGTATTTTTGGGCGCGGCTGTGCCCGCGGCCTTTTTTGGGACACGGAGGCGCCTCGCAATGTCTCGCGCCATTCCGAGTCCGGCGGACGAAGTTGGCCAGCCCCACCCCCCAAGGCTATAGCCCACCCGTTTTTGTGGCCTTTTTCCACTGGACGAACTTGGCGCCCCGGCCTTCGGGCGGGTATTTTTGGGCGCGGCTGTGCCTGCGGCCTATTTTTGGCACACGGAGGCGCCTCGCAAAGTCTACCGCCATTCGGAGTCCGGCGGACGAAGTCGGCCAGCCCCACCCCCCAAGGCTATAGCCCACCCGTTTTTGTGGCCTTTTTCCACTGGGCGAACTTGGCGCCCCGGCCTTCGGTCGGGTATTTTTGGGCGCAGCTGTGCCTGCGGCCTATTTTTGGCACACGGAGGCGCCTCGCAAAGTCTACCGCCATTCGGAGTCCGGCGGACGAAGTCGGCCAGCCCCACCCCCCAAGGCTATAGCCCACCCGTTTTTGTGGCCTTTTTCCGCTGGACGAACTTGGCGCCCCGGCCTTCGGGTGGGTATTTTTGGGCGCGGCTGTGCCCGCGGACTATTTTTGGCACACGGAGGCGCCTCGCAAAGTCTACCGCCATTCGGAGTCCGGCGGACGAAGTCGGCCAGCCCCACCCCCCAAGGCTATAGCCCACCCGTTTTTGTGGCCTTTTACCGCTGGACGAACTTGGCGCCCCGGCCGTTCGGGCGGGTATTTTTGGCCGCGGCTGTGTTCACGGCCTATTTTTGGCACACGGAGGTGCCTCGCAAAGTCTCGCGCCATTCCGAGTCCGGCGGACGAAGTTGGCAAGCCCCAATGCTATAGCCCACCCGCTTTTGTGGCCTTTTTCCGCTGGACGAACTTGGCGCCCCGGCCTTCGGGCGGGTATTTTTGGGCGCGGCTGTGCCCGCGACCTATTTTTGACGAACGGAGGTGCCTCGCAAAGTCTCACGCCATTTCGAGTCCGGCGGACGAAGTTGGCCAGCCCCACCCCCCAAGGCTATAGCCCAACCGTTTTTGTGGCCTTTTTCCGCTGGACGAACTTGGCGCCCCGGCCTTCGGGTGGGTATTTTTGGGCGCGGCTGTGCCCGCGGACTATTTTTGGCACACGGAGGTGCCTCGCAAAGTCTCGCACCATTCCGAGTCCGGCGGACGAAGTGTGCCAGCCCCACCCCCCAAGGCTATAGCCCACCCGTTTTTGTGGCCTTTTACCGCTGGACGAACATGGCGCCGCGGCCTTTGGGCGGTTATTTTTGGGCGCGGCTGTGCCCGCGGCCTATTTTTGGCGCACGAAGGTGCCTCTCAAAGTCTCGCTCCATTCCGAGTCCGGCGGATGAAGTTGGCCAGCCCCACCCCCCAAGGCTATACCCCTCCCGTTTTTGTGGCCTTTTTCCGCTGGACGAACTAGGCGCCCCGTCTTTCGGGGGGTTATTTTTGGCGGCGGCTGTGTCCGCGGCCTATTTTTTGCACTCGGAGGCCGCTCGTAAAGTCTCGCCCCATTCCGAGTCCGGCGGACGAAGTTGGCCAGCCCCTCCCCCCAAGGCTATAGCCCACCCGTGTTTTGGCCATTTTTCTGCTGGGGGGTTTGGCTGCGCCGACCTTCAGGGGGTTATTTTTGGGCGCGGCTGTTCCCGCGGCCTATTTTTGGCACGCGGAGGCCGCTCGCAAAGTCTCGCCCCATTCCGAATCCGGCGGACGAAGTTGGCCAGCCCTTCCCCCCAAGGCTATAGCCCACCCGTTTTTTGGCCATTTTTCCGCTGGACGAACTAGGCGCCCCGGCCTTCGGGCGGTTATTTTTGGCGGCGGCTGTGCCCGCGGTCTATTTTTTTAACGCGGAGGCCGCTCGCAAGGTCTCGCCCCACTCCGAGTCCGGCGGACGAAGATGGCCAGCCCCTCCCCCCAAGGCTATAGCCCACCCGTATTTTGGCCATTTTTCCGCTGGGGGGTTTGGGCGCCCCGACCTTCGGGGGGTTATTTTTGGGCGCGGCTGTACACACATCCTATTTTTGGCACGCGGAGGCCGCTCGCAAAGTCTCGCCCCATTCCGAGTCCGGCGGGCGAAGTTGGCCAGCCCCTCCCCCCAAGGCTATAGCCCACCCGTTTTTTCGCCATTTTTCCGCTGGACGAACTAGGCGCCCCGGCCTTCGGGCGATTATTTTTGGCGGCGGCTGTGCCCGCGGTCTATTTTTTGAACACGGAGGCCGCTCGCAAAGTCTCGTCCCACTCCGAGTCCGGCGGACGAAGTTGGCGAGCCCCTCCCCCCAAGGCTATAGCCCACCCGTTTTTTGGCCATTTTTCCGCTGGGGGGTTTGGGCGCGCCGTACTTCGGGGGGTTATTTTTGGGCGCGGCTGTGCACGCATCCTATTTTTGGCACGCGGAGGCCGTTCGCAAAGTCTCGCCCCATTCCGAGTCCGGCGGACGAAGTCGGCCAGCCCCTCCCCCCAAGGCTATAGCCCACCCGTTTTTTGGCCATTTTTCCGTTGGGGGGTTTGGGCGCGCCGACTTCGGGGGGTTATTTTTGGGCGCGACTGTGCAAGCATCCTATTTTTACCACGTGGAGGCCGCTCATAAAGTCTCGCCCCATTCCGAGTCCGGCGGACGAAGTTGGCCAGCCCCTACCCCCAACGCTATAGCCCACCCGTTTTTTGGCCATTTTTTCGTTGGGGGGTTTGGGCGCGCCGACCTTCGGGGGGTTATTTTTGGGCGCGGCTGTGCACGCATCCTATTTTTGGAACGCGAAGGCCGCTCGCAAAGTCTCGCCCCATTCCGAGTCCGGCGGACGAAGTAGGCCAGCCCCTCCCCCCAAGGCTATAGCCCACCCGTTTTTTGGCCATTTTTCCGCTGGACGAACTTGGCGCCCCGGCCATCGGGCGGTTATTTTTGGTCGCCGCTGTGCCCGCGGCCTATTTTTGGCACGTGGAGGCCGCTCGCAAAGTCTCGCCCCATTCCGAGTCCGGCGGACGAAGTTGGCCAGCCCCTCTCCCCAAGGCTATAGCCCACCCGTTTTTTGGCCATTTTTCCGCTGGACGAACTTGGCGCCCCGGTCTTCGGGCGGTTATTTTTGGGCGTGGCTGTGCACGCATCCTATTTTTGGCACGCGAAGGCCGCTCGCAAAGTCTCGCCCCATTCCGAGTCCGTCGGACGAAGTTGGCCAGCCCCTCCCCCCAAGGCTATAGCCCACCCGTTTTTTGGCCATTTTACCGCTGGACGAACTTGGCGCCCCGGCCTTCGGGAGTTTATTTTTGGGCGCGGCTGTGCCCGCGGCCTATTTTTGGCACGCAGAGGCCGCTCGCAAAGTCTCGCCCCATTCCGAATCCGGCGGACGAAGTTGGCCAGCCCTTCCCCCCAAGGCTATAGCCCACCCGTTTTTTGGCCATTTTTCCGCTGGACGAACTAGGCGCCCCGGCCTTCGGGCGATTATTTTTGGCGGCGGCTGTGGCCGCGGTCTATTTTTTGAACACGGAGGCCGCTCGCAAAGTCTCGTCCCACTCCGAGTCCGGCGGACGAAGTTGGCGAGCCCCTCCCCCCAAGGCTATAGCCCACCCGTTTTTTGGCCATTTTTCCGCTGGGGGGTT
Organism: Citrus sp. QX-2021; assembly: GCA_030444885.1. Classification (NCBI taxonomy): domain Eukaryota; kingdom Viridiplantae; phylum Streptophyta; class Magnoliopsida; order Sapindales; family Rutaceae; genus Citrus; species Citrus sp. QX-2021. Next base: position 41,854 of record JAUJEF010000283.1, on the reverse strand, counting down.
TGGGCGCGCCGTACTTCGGGGGGTTATTTTTGGGCGCGGCTGTGCACGCATCCTATTTTTGGCACGCGGAGGCCGTTCGTAAAGTCTCGCCCCATTCCGAGTCCGGCGGACGAAGTCGGCCAGCCCCTCCCCCCAAGGCTATAGCCCACCCGTTTTTTGGCCATTTTTCCGCTGGGGGGTTTGGGCGCGCCGACCTTCGCGGGGTTATTTTTGAGTGCGGCTGTGTCCGCGGCCTATTTTTGGCACACGGAGGCCGCTTGCAAAGTCTCGCCCCATTCCGAGTCCGGCGGACGAAGTTGGCCAGCCCCTCCCCCAAGGCTATAGCCCACCCGTTTTTTGGCCATTTTTCCGCTGGACGAACTAGGCGCCCCGGCCTTCGGGCGATTATTTTTGGCGGCGGCTGTGCCCGCGGTCTATTTTTTGAACACGGAGGCCGCTCGCAAAGTCTCGTCCCACTCCGAGTCCGGCGGACGAAGTTGGCGAGCCCCTCCCCCCAAGGCTATAGCCCACCCGTTTTTTGGCCATTTTTCCGCTGGGGGGTTTGGACGCGCCGTACTTCGGGGGGTTATTTTTGGGCGCGGCTGTGCACGCATCCTATTTTTGGCACGCGGAGGCCGTTCGCAAAGTCTCGCCCCATTCCGAGTCCGGCGGACGAAGTCGGCCAGCCCCTCCCCCCAAGGCTATAGCCCACCCGTTTTTTGGCCATTTTTCCGCTGGGGGGTTTGGGCGCGCCGACCTTCGCGGGGTTATTTTTGGGTGCGGCTGCATCCGCGGCCTATTTTTAGCACACGGACGCCCCTTGCAAAGTCTCGCCCCATTCCGAGTCCGGCGGACGAAGTTGGCCAGCCCCTCCCCCAAGGCTATAGCCCACCCGTTTTTTGGCCATTTTTCCGCTGGACGAACTTGGCGCCCCGGCCTTCGGGCCGTTATTTTTGGTCGTGGCTGTGCCCGCGACCTATTTTTTGCACGCGGAGGCCGCTCGCAAAGTCTTGCCCCATTCCGAGTCCGGCGGACGACGTATGCCAGTCCCTCTCCCCAAGGCTATAGCCCACCCGTTTTTTGGCCATTTTTCCGCTGGGGGGTTTGGGCGCGCCGACCTTCGGGGGATTATTTTTGGGCGCGGCTGTGCCCGCGGCCTATTTTTGGCATGCAGAGGCCGCTCGCAAAGTCTCGCCCCATTCCGAGTCCGGCGGACGAAGTCGGCCAGCCCCTCCCCCCAAGGCTATAACCCACCCGTTTTTTGGCCATTTTTCCACTGGGGGGTTTGGGCGCGCCGACCTTCGCGGGGTTATTTTTGGGTGCGGCTGCGTCCGCGGCCTATTTTTGGCACACGGAGGCCGCTTGCAAAGTCTCGCCCCATTCCGAGTCCGGCGGACGAAGTTGGCCAGCCCCTCCCCCAAGGCTATAGCCCACCCGTTTTTTGGCCATTTTTCCGCTGGACGAACTAGGCGCCCCGGCCTTCGGGCGATTATTTTTGGCGGCGGCTGTGCCCGCGGTCTATCTCTTGCACACTGAGGCCGCTCCCCAACTCCCGTCCCACTCCGAGTCCGGCGGACGAAGTTGGCGAGCCCCTCCCCCCAAGGCTATAGCCCACCCGTTTTTTGGCCATTTTTCGGCGGGGGGGGTTGGGCGCGGCGTGCTTCGGGGTGTTATTTTTGGGTGCGGCTGTGCACGCATCCTATTTTTGGCACGCGGAGGCCGTTCGCAAAGTCTCGCCCCATTCCGAGTCCGGCGGACGAAGTCGGCCAGCCCCTCCCCCCAAGGCTATAGCCCACCCGTTTTTTGGCCATTTTTCCGCTGGGGGGTTTGGGCGCGCCGACCTTCGCGGGGTTATTTTTGGGTGCGGCTGCGTCCGCGGCCTATTTTTGGCACACGGAGGCCGCTTGCAAAGTCTCGCCCCATTCCGAGTCCGGCGGACGAAGTTGGCCAGCCCCTCCCCCAAGGCTATAGCCCACCCGTTTTTTGGCCATTTTTCCGCTGGACGAACTTGGCGCCCCGGCCTTCGGGCCGTTATTTTTGGTCGTGGCTGTGCCCGCGACCTATTTTTTGCACGCGGAGGCCGCTCGCAAAGTCTTGCCCCATTCCGATTCCGGCGGACGACGTATGCCAGTCCCTCTCCCCAAGGCTATAGCCCACCCGTTTTTTGGCCATTTTTCCGCTGGGGGGTTTGGGCGCGCCGACCTTCGGGGGATTATTTTTGGGCGCGGCTGTGCCCGCGGCCTATTTTTGGCACGCAGAGGCCGCTCGCAAAGTCTCGCCCCATTCCGAGTCCGGCGGACGAAGTCGGCCAGCCCCTCCCCCCAAGGCTATAGCCCACCCGTTTTTTGGCCATTTTTCCGCTGGGGGGTTTGGGCGCGCCGAACTTCGGGGGGTTATTTTTGGGCGCGGCTGTGCACGCATCCTATTTTTGGCACGCGGAGGCCGTTCGTAAAGTCTCGCCCCATTCCGAGTCCGGCGGACGAAGTCGGCCAGCCCCTCCCCCCAAGGCTATAGCCCACCCGTTTTTTGGCCATTTTTCCGCTGGGGGGTTTGGGCGCGCCGACCTTCGCGGGGTTATTTTTGGGTACGGCTGCGTCCGCGGCCTATTTTTGGCATGCGGAGGCCGGTTGCAAAGTCTCGCCCCATTCCGAGTCCGTCGGACGAAGTTGGCCAGCCCCTCCCCCAAGGCTATAGCCCACCCGTTTTTTGGCCATTTTTCCGCTGGACGAACTTGGCGCCCCGGCCTTCGGGCCGTTATTTTTGGTCGTGGCTGTGCCCGCGACCTATTTTTTGCACGCGGAGGCCGCTCGCAAAGTCTCGCCCTATTCCGAGTCCGGCGGACGAAGTATGCCAGTCCCTCTCCCCAAGGCTATAGCCCACCCGTTTTTTGGCCATTTTTCCGCTGGGGGGTTTGGGCGCGCCGACCTTCGGGGGATTATTTTTGGGCGCGGCTGTGGCCACGGCCTATTTTTGGCACGCAGAGGCCGCTCGCAAAGTCTCGCCCCATTCCGAGTCCGGCGGATGAAGTCGGCCAGCCCCTCCCCCCAAGGCTATAGCCCACCCGTTTTTTGGCTATTTTTCCGCTGGGGGGTTTGGGCGCGCCGACCTTCGCGGGGTTATTTTTGGGTGCGGCTGCGTCCGCGGCCTATTTTTGGCACGCGGAGGCCACTTGCAAAGTCTCGCCCCATTCCGAGTGTCGCGGAAGTAGTATGCCACGACCTCCCCCAAGGCTATAGCCCACCCGTTTTTTGGCCATTTTTCCGCTGGACGAACTTGGCGCCCCGGCCCTCGGGCCGTTATTTTTGGTCGTGGCTGTGCCCGCGACCTATTTTTTGCACGCGGAGGCCGCTCGCAAAGTCTCGCCCCATTCCGAGTCCGGCGGACGAAGTATGCCAGTCCCTCTCCCCAAGGCTATAGCCCACCCGTTTTTTGGCCATTTTTCCGCTGGGGGGTTTGGGCGCGCCGACCTTCGGGGGATTATTTTTGGGCGCGGCTGTGCCCGCGGCCTATTTTTGGCACGCAGAGGCCGCTCGCAAAGTCTCGCCCCATTCTGAGTCCGGCGGACGAAGTTGGCCAGCCCCTCCCCCCAAGGCTATAGCCCAACCCGTTTTTTGGCCATTTTTCCGCTGGGGGGTTTGGGCGCGCCGACCTTTGGGTGTTATTTTTGGGCGCGGCTGTGCCCGCATCCTATTTTCGGTATGCGGAGGCCGCTCGCAAAGGCTCGGCCCATTCCGAGTCCGGCGGACGAAGTCGGCCAGCCCCTACCCCCAAGGCTATAGCCCACCCGTTTTTTGGCCATTTTTCCGCTGGACGAACTAGGCGCCCCGGCCTTCGGGCGGTTATTTTTGGCGGCGGCTGTGCCCGCGGCCTATTTTTTGCACTCGGAGGCCGCTCGTAAAGTCTCGGCCCATTCCGAGTCCGGCGGACGAAGTTGGCCAGCCCCTCCCCCCAAGGCTATAGCCCACCCGTGTTTTGGCCATTTTTCCGCTGGGGGGTTTGGCTGCGCCGACCTTCAGGGAGTTATTTTTGGGCGCGGCTGTTCCCGCGGCCTATTTTTGGCACACGGAGGCCGCTCGCAAAGTCTCGCCCCATTCCGAGTCCGGCGGACGATGTTGGCTAGCCCCTCCCCCCAAGGCTATAGCCCACCCGTTTTTTAGCCATTTTTCTGATGGCCGAACTTGGCGCCCCGGCCTTCGGGCAGTTATTTTTGGGCGCGGCTGTGCCCGCGGCCTATTTTTGGCACGCAGAGGCCGCTCGCAAAGTCTCGCCCCATTCCGAATCCGGCGGACGAAGTTGGCCAGCCCTTCCCCCCAAGGCTATAGCCCACCCGTTTTTTGGCCATTTTTCCGCTGGACGAACTAGACGCCCCGGCCTTCGGGCGGTTATTTTTGGCGGTGGCTGTGCCCGCGGTCTATTTTTTTAACGCGGAGGCTGCTCGCAAGGTCTCGCCCCACTCCGAGTCCGGCGGACGAAGATGGCCAGCCCCTCCCCCCAAGGCTATAGCCCACCCGTATTTTGGCCATTTTTCCGCTGGGGGGTTTGGGCGCCCCGACCTTCGGGGGGTTATTTTTGGGCGCGGCTGTACACGCATCCTATTTTTGGCACGCGGAGGCCGTTCGCAAAGTCTCGCCCCATTCCGAGTCTGGCGGACGAAGTTGGCCAGCCCCTCCCCCCAAGGCTATAGCCCACCCGTTTTTTGGCCATTTTTCCGCTGAGGGGTTTGGGCGCGCCGACTTGGGGGGGTTATTTTTGGGCGCGACTGTGCAAGCATCCTATTTTTACCACGCGGAGGCCGCTCGTAAAGTCTCGCCCCATTCCGAGTCCGGCGGACGAAGTTGGCCAGCCCCTACCCCCAAGGCTATAGCCCACCCGTTTTTTGGCCATTTTGCCGTTGGGGGGTTTGGGCGCGCCGACCTTCGGGGGGTTAATTTTGGGCGCGGCTGTGCACGCATCCTATTTTTGGAACGCGAAGGCCGCTCGCAAAGTCTCGCCCCATTCCGAGTCCGGCGGACGAAGTAGGCCAGCCCCTCCCCCCAAGGCTATAGCCCACCCGTTTTTTGGCCATTTTTCCGCTGGACGAACTTGGCGCCCCGGTCTTCGGGCGGTTATTTTTGGGCGCGGCTGTGCACGCATCCTATTTTTGGCACGCGAAGGCCGCTCGCAAAGTCTCGCCCCATTCCGAGTACGGCGGACGAAGTTGGCCAGCCCCTCCCCCCAAGGCTATAGCCCACCTGTTTTTTGGCCATTTTTCCACTGAGGGGTTTGGGCGCGCCGACTTCGGGGGGTTATTTTTGGGCGCGGCTGTGCAAGCATCCTATTTTTGGCACGCGAAGGCCGCTCGCAAAGTCTCGCCGCATTCGGAGTCCGGCGGACGAAGTAGGCCAGCCCCTCCCCCCAAGGCTATAGCCCACCCGTTTTTTGGCCATTTTTCCGCTGGGGGGTTTGGGCGCGCCGACCTTCGGGGGGTTATTTTTTGGCGTGGCTGTGCCCGCGGCCTATTTTTCGTACGCAGAGGCCGCTCGCAAAGTCTCACCCCATTCCGAGTCCGGCGGACGAAGTTGGCCAGCCCCTCCCCCCAAGGCTATAGCCCACCCGTTTTTTGGCCATTTTACCGCTGGACGAACTTGGCGCCCCGGCCTTCGGGCGGTTATTTTTGGGCGCGGCTGTGCCCGCGGCCTACTTTTGGCACGCGGAGGCAGTTCGCAAAGTCTCGCCCCATTCCGAGTCCGGCGGACGAACTTGGCCAGCCCCTCCACCCAAGGCTATATCCCACCCGTTATTTGGCCATTTTTCCGCTGGGGGTTTGGGCGCGCCGACCTTCGGGGGGCTATTTTTGGGCGCAGCTGTGCCCGCGGCCTATATTTGGCATGCGGAGGCCGCTTGCAAAGTCTCGCCCCATTCCGAGTTCGGCGGACGAAGTTGGCTAGCCCCTCCCCCCAAGGCTATAGCCCACCCGTTTTTTGGCCATTTTTCCGCTGGGGGTTTGAGCGCGCCGACCTTCGGGGGGTTATTTTTGGGCGCGGCTGTGCCCTCGGCCTATATTTGGCACGCGGAGGCCGCTTCCAAAGTCTCACCCCATTCCGAGTTCGGCGGACGACGTTAGCCAGCCCCTCCGCCCTAGGCTCTAGCCCACCCGTTTTTTGGCCATTTTTCCGCTGGACGAACTTGGCGCCCTGGCCTTCGGGCAGTGATTTTTGGGCGCAGCTGTGCCCGCGGCCTATTTTTGGCATGCGGAGGCCGCTCGCAAAGTCTCGCCCCATTCCGAGTCCGGCGGACGAAGTTGGCCAGCCCCTCCCCCCAAGGCTATAGCCCACCCGTTTTTTGGCCATTTTTCCGCTGGACGAACTTGGCGCCCCGGCCTGCGGGAGGTTATTTTTGGGTGTGGCTGTTCCCGCGGCCTATTTTTGGCACGCGGAGGCCACTCGTAACGTCTCGCCCCATTCCGAGTCCGCCGGACGAAGTTGGCCAGCCCCTCCCCCCAAGGCTATAGCCCACCCGTTTTTTGGCCATTTTTCCGCTGGGGGTTTGGGCGCGCCGACCTTCGGGGGGTTATTTTTGGGCGCGGCTGTGCCCGCGGCCTATATTTGGCACGCGGAGGCCGCTTCCAAAGTCTCTCCCCATTCCGAGTTCGGCGGACGAAGTTAGCCAGCCCCTCCGCCCAAGGCTCTAGCCCACCCGTTTTTTGGCCATTTTTCCGCTGGACGAACTTGGCGCCCCGGCCTTCGGGCGGTTATTTTTTGGCGCGGCTGTGCCCGCAGCCCATTTTTGGTACACGGAGGGCCCTCGCAAAGCCTCGCGCCATTCCGAGTCCGGCGGACGAAGTTGGCCAGCCCCACCACCCAAGGCTATATCCCACCCGTTTTTGTGGACTTTTCCGCTGGACGAACTTGGTGCCCGGCCTTCGGGCGGTTATTTTTCAGTGCGGCTGTGCCCGCAGCCTATTTTTGGCACACGGAGGGCCCTCGCAAAGTCTCGCGCCATTCCGAGTCCGGCGGACGAAGTCGGCCAGCCCCACCCCCCAAGGCTATGCCCACCCGTTTTTGTGCACTTTTTCCGCTGGACGAACTTGGCGCCCCGGCCTTCGGGCGGTTATTTTTGGGCGCGGCTGTGCCCGCGGCCTATTTTTGGCACACGGAGGCCCCTCGCAAAGTCTCGCGCCATTCCGAGTCTGGCGGACGAAGTGGGCCAGCCCCACCTCCCAAGGTGATAGCCCACGCGTGTTTGTGGCCTTTTTCCGCTGGACGAACTTGGCGCCCCAGCCTTCGGGCGGTTATTTTTGGGCATGGCTGTGTCCGCGGCCTATTTTTGGCACACTGAGGGCCCTCGCAAAGTCTCGCGCCATTCCGAGTCCGGCGGACGAAGTTGGCCAGCCCCTACCCCCAAGGCTATAGCCCACCCGTTTTTTGGCCATTTTGCCGTTGGGGGGTTTGGGCGCGCCGACCTTCGGGGGGTTATTTTTGGGCGTGGCTGTGCACGCATCCTATTTTTGGAACGCGAAGGCCGCTCGCAAAGTCTCGCCCCATTCCGAGTCCGGCGGACGAAGTAGGCCAGCCCCTCCCCCCAAGGCTATAGCCCACCCGTTTTTTGGCCATTTTTCCGCTGGACGAACTTGGCGCCCCGGTCTTCGGGCGGTTATTTTTGGGCGCGGCTGTGCACGCATCCTATTTTTGGCACGCGAAGGCCGCTCGCAAAGTCTCGCCCCATTCCGAGTACGGCGGACGAAGTTGGCCAGCCCCTCCCCCCAAGGCTATAGCCCACCTGTTTTTTGGCCATTTTTCCACTGAGGGGTTTGGGCGCGCCGACTTCGGGGGGTTATTTTTGGGCGCGGCTGTGCACGCATCCTATTTTTGCTACGCGGAGGTCGCTCGTAAAGTCTCGCCCCATTCCGAGTCCGGCGGACGAAGTTGGCCAGCCCCTACCCCCAAGGCTATAGCCCACCCGTTTTTTGGCCATTTTTCCGTTGGGGGGTTTGGGCCGCCAACCTTCGGGCGGTTATTTTTGGGTGCGGCTGTGCACGCATCCTATTTTTGGCACGCGAAGGCCGCTCGCAAAGTCTCGCCGCATTCGGAGTCCGGCGGACGAAGTAGGCCAGCCCCTCCCCCCAAGGCTATAGCCCACCCGTTTTTGTGGCCTTTTTCCGCTGGACGAACTTGGCGCCGCGGCCTTCGGGCGGTTATTTTTCAGTACGGCTGTGCCCGCAGCCTATTTTTGGCACACGGAGGGCCCTCGCAAAGTCTCGCGCCATTCCGAGTCCGGCGGACGAAGTCGGCCAGCCCCACCCCCCAAGGCTATGCCCACCCGTTTTTGTGCACTTTTTCCGCTGGACGAACTTGGCGCCCCGGCCTTCGGGCGGTTATTTTTGGGCGCGGCTGTGCCCGCAGCCTATTTTTGGCACACGGAGGCCCCTCGCAAAGTCTCGCGCCATTCCGAGTCTGGCGGACGAAGTGGGCCAGCCCCACCTCCCAAGGTGATAGCCCACGCGTGTTTGTGGCCTTTTTCCGCTGGACGAACTTGGCGCCCCAGCCTTCGGGCGGTTATTTTTGGGCATGGCTGTGTCCGCGGCCTATTTTTGGCACACTGAGGGCCCTCGCAAAGTCTCGCGCCATTCCGAGTCCGGCGGACGAAGTCGGCCAGCCCCACCACCCAAGGCTATAGCCCAACCTTTTTTGTGGCCTTTTTCCGCTGAACGAACTTGGCGCCCCGGCCTTCGGGCGGTTATTTTTGGGTACGGTTGTTGCCGTGGCCTATTTATGGCACACGGAGGCCCCTCGCAAAGTCTCGCGCCATTCCGAGTCCGGCGGACGAAGTCAGCCAGCCCCACCTCCCAAGGCTATAGCCCACCCGTTTTTGTGGCCTTTTTCCGCTGGACGAACTTGGGGCCCCGGCCTTCGGGTAGTTATTTTTGGGCGCGGCTGTGCCCGCGGCCTATTTTTCGTACACGGAGGCCCCTCGCAAAGTCTCGCGTGATTCCGAGTCCGGCGGACGAATTTGGCCAGCCCCACCACCCAAGGCTATAGCCCACCCGTTTTTGTGGCCTTTTTCTGCTAGGCGAACTTGGCGCCCCGGCCTTCGGGCGGTTATTTTTGGGTACGGCTGTGCCCACGGCCTATTTTTGGCACATGGAGGCCCCTCACAAAGTCTCGCGCCATTCCGAGTCCGGCGGACGAAGTTGGCCAGCCCCACCCCCCAAGGCTATAGCCCACCCGTTTTTGTGGCCTTTTTCCGCTGGACGAACTTGCCGCTCCGGCCTTCGGGCATTTATTTTTGGGTGCGGCTGTGCCCGCGGCCTATTGTTGGCACACGGCCTTCATAAACAACTTCAAGTTTTTCGCCAAATTTCATTAGCACTTTCACAACTAGATACTCTATGAAACTCTTTCTTATCTAGTGCACAAAACAAGGGATTCATAGCTTTGGAGTTTAGAGAAGCATTTCTCTTTTCCAATTCATTCCATTCCCTTGAAGGTTTTGGAATATCTTCCCCGACTTCGTTTTTAGTCAAAGGCATAAATGGACCATCACAAAAAATTTCCCAAATATCATAATCTAAAGCTTGTAGATAAATTCTCATCCTAGTTTTCCAATATGGGTAGTCATTACCGTCAAAGAACGGTGGTCTAATTGTGGATTGTCCTTCCCTAAAGGTTGAGTCACTATGGGTTGCCATGGATCTTTAACTCTAGACGGTTAAGTCTACACAAGAGCACCTTGCTCTGATACCAATTGAAATACAAGTATGCAACCCAAGAGGGGGGGTGAATTGAGATTTTAAAAAATATGCAATACAATTCGCTCAACAATTTAATCTATTGCCTTAATCAAATTGAAAACAATAAATTCAATCATGCACAATATTTAATCATTCTTAATCTTGTTTGTTATCATCAAAATCAATATTACGGAAACATATATGTTAACGGAGGGGCCTCACAAAGTCTCGCGCCATTCCGAGTCCGGCGGACGAAGTTGGCCAGCCCCACCTCCCAAGGCTATAGCCCACCCGTTTTTGTGGCCTTTTTCCGCTGGACGAACGTGGCGCCCCGGCCTTCGGGCGGTTATTATTGGGCCCGGTTGTGCCTGCCACATATTTTTGGCACACGGAGGGCCCTCGCAAAGCCTCGCACATTCCGAGTCCGGCGGACGAAGTTGGCCAGGCCCACCCCCCAAGGCTACAGCCCGCCCGTTTTTGTGGCCTTTTTCCGCTGGACGAATTTGGCGCCCCGGCCTTCGGGCAGTTATTTTTGGGCGCAGCTGTTCCCGCGGCCTATTTTTGGCACACGGAGGGCCCTCGCAAAGCCTCGCGCCATTCCGAGTCCGGCGAACGAAGTTGGCCAGACCCACCTCCCAAGGCTATAGCCCACCCGTTTTTGTGGCCTTTTTCCGCTGGACGAACTTGGCGCCCCAGCCTTCGGGTGGTTATTTTTGGGCGCGGCTGTGCCCACGGCCTATTTATATCTCACGGAGAGACCTCGAAAAGTCTCACGCCATTCCGAGTCCGGCGGACGAAGTTGGCCAGCCCCACCTCCCAGGGCTATAGCCCACCCGTTTTTGTGGCCTTTTCCCGCTGGACGAACTTGGCGCCCCGGCCTTCGGGTGGTTATTTTTGGGCGCGGCTGTGTCCGCGGCCTATTTATGGCTCACGTAGACCCCTCGCAAAGTCTCGCGCCATTCCGAGTCCGGCGGACGAAGTTGGCCAGCCCAACCTCCCAAGGCTATAGCCCACCCGTTTTTGTGGCCTTTTTCCGCTGGACGAACTTGGCCCCCCGGCCTTCGGGCGGTTATTTTTGGGCGCGGCCGTGCCCGTGGCCTATTTTCAGCACACGGAGGGCCCTCGTAAAGTGTCGCGCCATTCCGAGTCCGGCGGACGAAGTTGGCCAGCCCAACCTCCCAAGGCTATAGCCCACCCGTTTTTGTGGCCTTTTTCCGATGGACGAACTTGGCGCCCCGGCCTTCGGGCATTTATTTTTGGAAGCGGCTGTGCCCGCGGCCTATTTTTGGCATACGGAGGCCCCTCGCAAAGTCTCGCGTCATTCCGAGTCCGGCGGACGAAGTTGGTCAGCCCCACCCCCCAAGGCTATATACCACCCGATTTTGTGGCCTTTTTCCGCTGGACGAACTTGGCGCCACGGCCTTCGGGCAGTTATTTTTGGGCGCGGCTGGGTCCGCAGCCTATTTTTGGAATACGGAGGGCCCTCGAAAAGTCTCGCGCCATTCCGAGTCCGGCGGACGTAGTTGGCCAGCCGCACCCCCCAAGGCTATAGCCCACCCATTTTTGTGGCCTTTTTCCGCTGGACGAACTTGGCGCCCCGGCCTTCGGGCGGTTATTTTTTGGTGCGGCTGCGCCCGCGGCCTATTTTTGGCACACGGAGGCCCCTCGTAAAGTCTCGCGCCATTCCGAGTCCGGCGGACGAAGTTGGCCAGCCCCACCCCCCAAGGCTATAGCCCACCCAGTTATGTGGCCTTTTTCCGCTGGACGAACTTGGCGCCCCGGCCTTCGGGCGGTTATTTTTTGGGACGGCTGCGCCCGCGGCCTATTTTTAGCACACGTAGGCCCCTCGCAAAGTCTCGCGCCATTCCGAGTCCGGCGGACGAACATGGCCAGCCCACCCCCCAAGGCTATAGCCCACCCGTTTTTGTGGCCTTTTTCCGCTGGACGAACTTGGCGGCCCGGCCTTGGGGCGGTTATTTTTGGGCGCGGCTGTGCCCGTGGCCTATTTTTGGCACACGGAGGCGCCTCGCAAAGTCTCGCGCCATTCCGAGTCGGCGGACGAAGTTGGCCAGCCCCACCCTCCAAGGCACCCGTTTTTGTGGCCTTTTTCCGCTGGACGAACTTGGCGCCCTGGCCTTCGGGCGGTTATTTTTGGGCGCGGCTGGGCCCGCAGCCTATTTTTGGCATACGGAGACCCCTCGCAAAGTCTCGCGCCATTCCGAGTCCGGCGGACGAAGTGGGCCAGTCGCACCCCCCAAGGCTATAGCCCACCCATTTTTGTGGCCTTTTTCCGCTGGACGAACTTGGCGCCCCGGCCTTCGGACGGTTATTTTTTGGTGCGGCTGCGGCCGCGGCCTATTTTTGGCACACGAAGGACCCTCGCAAAGTCTCGCGCCATTCCGAGTCCGGCGGACGAAGTTGGCCAGCCCCACCCCCCAAGGCTATAGCCCACCCAGTTTTGTGGCCTTTTTCCGCTGGACGAACTTGGCGCCACGGCCATGGGGCGGTTATTTCTGGGCGCGGCTGTGCCCGCGGCCTATTTTTGGCACACGGAGGCCCATCGCAAAGTCTCGCGCCATTCCGAGTCCGGCGGACGAAGTCGGCCAGCGCCACTCCCCAAGGCTATAGCCCACCCGTTTTTGTGGCCTTTTTCCGCTGGACGAACTTGGCGCCCCTGCCTTCGGCGGTCATTTTCGGACGCGGCTGTGCCCGCGGCCTATTTTTGGCACACGGAGGCCCCTCGTAAAGTCTCACGCCATTCCGAGTCCGGCGGACGAAGTTGGCCAGCCCCACCCCCCAAGGCTATAGCCCACCCAGTTTTGTGGCCTTTTTCCGCTGGACGAACTTGGCGCCCCGGCCTTCGGGCGGTTATTTTTTGGTACGGCTGCGCCCGCGGCCTATTTTTAGCACACGTAGGCCGCTCGCAAAGTCTCGCGCCATTCCGAGTCCGGCGGACGAACATGGCCAGCGCACCCCCCAAGGCTATAGCCCACCCGTTTTTGTGGCCTTTTTCCGCTGGACGAACTTGGCGCCCCGGCCTTCGGCGGTTATTTTTGGGCGCGGCACACGGAGGCCCCTTGCAAAGTCTCGCGCCATTCCGAGTCCGGCGGACGAAGTTGGCCAGCCCCACCCCCCAACTCTATATCCCACCCGTTTTTGTGGCCTTTTTCTGCTGGACGAACTTGGCGCCACGGCCTTCGGGCGGTTATTTTTGGGCGCGGCACACGGAGGCCCCTCGCAAAGTCTCGCGCCATTCCGAGTCCGGCGGACGAAGTTGGCCAGCCGTACCCCCCAAGGCCATAGCCCACCCATTTTTGTGGCCTTTTTCCGCAGGACGAATTTGGCGCCCCGGCCTTCGGGCAGTTATTTTTTGGTGCGGCTGCATCCGCGGCCTATTTTTGGCACACGGAGGCCCATCGCAAAGTCTCGCGCCATTCCGAGTCCGGCGGACGAAGTTGGCCAGCCCCACCCCCCAAGGCTGTAGCCCACCCGTTTTTGTGGCCTTTTTCTGCTGGACGAACTTGGCGCCCCGGCCTTCGGGAGGTTATTTTTGGGCTCAGCTGTGCCCACGGCCTAGTTTTGGCACACGGAGGCCCCTCGCAAAGTCTCGCGCCATTCCGAGTCCGGCGGACGAAGTGGGCCAGCCCCCCCCCCAAGGCTATTGCCCACCCGTTTTTGTGGCCTTTTTCCGCTGGACGAATTTGGCGGCCTGGCCTTTGGGCGGTTATTTTTGGACGCGGCTATGCCTGTGGCCTAGTTTTGGCACACGGAGGCCCCTCGCAAAGTCTCGCGCCATTCCGAGTCCGGCGGACGAAGTTCGCCCGCCCCCCCTAGGCTATAGCCCACCCGTTTTTGTGGCCTTTTTCCGCTGGACGAACTTGGCGCCTCGGCCTTCAGGCGGTTATTTTTGGACGCGGCTGTGCCCGCGGCCTACTTTTTCCACACGGAGGACCCTCGTAAAGTCTCGCGCCATTCCGAGTACGGCGGACGAAGTGGGCCAGCCCCACCCCCCAAGGCTATAGCCCACCCGTTTTTGTGGCCTTTTTTCGCTGGACGAACTTGGCGCCCCGGCCTTCGGTCAGTTATTTTTGGTCGAGGCTGTGCCCGCGGCATACTTTTGCCACACGGAGGACCCTCCTAAAGTCTCGCACCATTCCCAGTCCGGCGGACCAAGTTGGCCAGCCCCACCCCCCAAGGCTATAGCCCACCCGTTTTTGTGGCCTTTTTCCGGTGGACGAACTTGGCGCCCAGGCATCCGGGCTGTTATTTTGGGCGCGGCTGTGCCCGTGGCCTACTTTTGGAACACGGAGGACCCTCGTAAAGTCTCACGCCATTCCAAGTCGGGCGGACGAAGTGGGCCAGCCCCACCCCCCTAGGCTATAGCCCACCCGTTTTTGTGGGCTTTTTCCGCTGGACTAACTTGGCGCCCCGGTCTTCGGGATGTTATTTTTGGGCGCGGCTGTGTCCACGGCCTATTTTTGGCACACGGAGGCCCCTTGCAAAGTCTCGCACCATTCCGAGTCCGGCGGAAGAAGTTGGCCCGCCCCACCCCCCTAGGCTATAGCCCACCCGTTTTTCTGGCCTTTTTCCGCTGGACGAACTTGGCGCCCAGGCATCCGGGAGGTTATTTTTGGGCGCGGCTGTGCCCGTGGCCTACTTTTGGCACATGGAGGACCCTCATAAAGTCTCACGCCATTTCAAGTCCGGCGGACGAAGTTGGCCAGCCCCACCCCCCTAGGCTATAGCCCACCCGTTTTTGTGGCCTTTTTCCGCTGGACGAACTTGGCACCCCGGTCTTCGGGCTGTTATTTTGGGGCGCGGCTGTGTCCGCGGCCTAATTTTTGCACACGGAGGCCCCTTGCAAAGTCTCGCGCCATTCCGAGTCCGGCGGAAGAAGTTGGCCCGCCCCACCCCCCTAGGCTATAGCCCACCCGTTTTTCTGGCCTTTTTCCGCTGGACGAACCTGGCGCCCCGGCCTTCGGGCGGTTATTTTTGGGCACGGCTGCGCCCACGGCATATTTTTTGTACACGGATGCCCCTCGCAAAGTCTCGCGCCATTCCGAGTCCGGCGGATGAAGTTGGCCAGCCCCACCCCCCTAGGCTATAGCCCACCCGTTTTTCTGGCCTTTTTCCGCTGGACGAACTTGGCGCCCCGGTCTTCGGGCGGTTATTTTTGGGCGCGGCTGTGTCTGCGGCCTATTTTGGTACACGGAGTCCCCTTGCAAAGTCTCGCGCCATTCCGAGTCCGGCGGACGAAGTTGGCCAGCCCGACCCCCCAAGGCTATTGCCCACCCGTTTTTGTGGCCTTTTTCCGCTGGACGAACTTGGCGCCCCAGCCTTCGGGTGGTTATTTTTGGTTGCGGCTGTGCCAGCTGCCTAATTTTGGCGCACAGAGGCCCCTCGCAAAGTCTCGCGCCATTCCGAGTCCGGCGGACGAAGTTGGCCAGCTCCACCCCCCAAGGCTATAGCCCACCCGTTTTTGTGGCCTTTTTCCGCCGGACGAACTTGGCTCCCCGGCCATCGGGCGGTTATTTTTGGGCGCGGTTGTGCCCGCGGCCTATTTTTGGCACACGGAGGCCCCTCACAAAGTCTCGCGCCATTCCGAGTCCGGCGGACGAAGTTGGCCAGCCCCACCCCCCAAGGCTATAGCCCACTCGTGTTTGTCGCCTTTTTCCGCTGGACGAACTTGGCGCCCCAGCCTTCGGGCGGTTATTTTTGGGCGCGGCTGTGCCCGCGGCCTATTTTTGGCACACGGAGGGCCCTTGTAAAGTCTCGCGCCATTCCGAGTCCGGCGGACGAAGTGGGCCAGCCCCACCTCCCAAGGCTATAGCCCACCCGTTTTTGTGGCCTTTTTCCGCTGGACGAACTTGGCGCCTCGGCCTTCGGGTGGTTATTTTTGGGCGCGGCTGTGCCCACAGCCAATTTTTGGCACACGGAGGCCCCTCGCAAAGTCTCGCGCCATTCCGAGTCCGGCGGATGAAGTTGGTCAGCCCCACCCCCCAAGGCTATAGCCCACCCGTTTTTGTGGCCTTTTTCCGCCGGACGAACTTGGCTCCCCGGCCATCGGGCGGTTATTTTTGGGCGCGGCTTTGCCCACGCCCTATTTTTGGCACACGGATGCCCCTCGCAAAGTCTCGCGCCATTCCGAGTCCGGGGGATGAAGTTGGCCAGCCCCACCCCCCAAGGCTATTGCCCACCCGTTTTTGTGGCCTTTTTCCGCTGGACGAACTTGGCTCCCCGGCCTTCGGGCGGTTATTCTTGGGCGCGGCTGTGCCCGTGGCCTATTTTTGACACACGGAGGGCCCTCGTAATGTCTCGCGCCATTCCGAGTCCGGCGGACGAAGTCGGCCAGCCCCACCTCCCAAGGCTATAGCCCACCCGTTTTTGTGGCCTTTTTCCGCTGGACGAACTTGGCGCCTCGGCCTTCAGGCGGTTATTTTTGGACGCGGCTGTGCCCGCGGCCTACTTTTTCCACACGGAGGACCCTCGTAAAGTCTCGCGCCATTCCGAGTACGGAGGACGAAGTGGGCCAGCCCCACCCCCCAAGGCTATAGCCCACCCGTTTTTGTGGCCTTTTTTCGCTGGACGAACTTGGCGCCCCGGCCTTCGGTCAGTTATTTTTGGTCGAGGCTGTGCCCGCGGCATACTTTTGCCGCACGGAGGACCCTCCTAAAGTCTCGCACCATTCCCAGTCCGGCGGACCAAGTTGGCCAGCCCCACCCCCCAAGGCTATAGCCCACCCGTTTTTGTGGCCTTTTTCCGGTGGACGAACTTGGCGCCCAGGCATCCGGGCTGTTATTTTGGGCGCGGCTGTGCCCGTGGCCTACTTTTGGAACACGGAGGACCCTCGTAAAGTCTCACGCCATTCCAAGTCGGGCGGACGAAGTGGGCCAGCCCCACCCCCCTAGGCTATAGCCCACCCGTTTTTGTGGGCTTTTTCCGCTGGACTAACTTGGCGCCCCGGTCTTCGGGATGTTATTTTTGGGCGCGGCTGTGCCCACAGCCAATTTTTGGCACACGGAGGCCCCTCGCAAAGTCTCGCGCCATTCCGAGTCCGGCGGATGAAGTTGGTCAGCCCCACCCCCCAAGGCTATAGCCCACCCGTTTTTGTGGCCTTTTTCCGCCGGACGAACTTGGCTCCCCGGCCATCGGGCGGTTATTTTTGGGCGCGGCTTTGCCCACGCCCTATTTTTGGCACACGGATGCCCCTCGCAAAGTCTCGCGCCATTCCGAGTCCGGGGGATGAAGTTGGCCAGCCCCACCCCCCAAGGCTATTGCCCACCCGTTTTTGTGGCCTTTTTCCGCTGGACGAACTTGGCTCCCCGGCCTTCGGGCGGTTATTCTTGGGCGCGCTGTGCCCGTGGCCTATTTTTGGCACACGGAGGGCCCTCGTAATGTCTCGCGCCATTCCGAGTCCGGCGGACGAAGTCGGCCAGCCCCACCTCCCAAGGCTATAGCCCACCCGTTTTTGTGGCCTTTTTCCGCTGGACGAACTTGGCGCCCCGGCCTTCGTGCGGTTATTTTTGGGCACGGCTTTTCCCGCGGCCTATTTTTCGTACACGGAGTCCCCTCGCAAAGTCTCGCGTGATTCCGAGTCCGGCGGACGAAGTTGGCCAGCCCCACCCCCCAAGGCTATAGCCCACCCGTTTTTGTGGCCTTTTTCCGCTGGACGAACTTGGCGCCCCGGCCTTCGAGCGGTTATTTTTGGGCGTGGCTGTGCCCGCGGCCTATTTTTGGCACGCGGAGGCCCCTCGTAAAGTCTCGCGCTGTTCCGAGTCCGGCGGACGAAGTCGGCCAGCCCCACCTCCCAAGGCTATAGCCCACCCGTTTTTGTGGCCTTTTTCCGCTGGACGAACTTGGCGCCCCGGCCTTCGTGCGGTTATTTTTGGGCACGGCTGTGCCCACGGCCTATTTTTGGCACACGGAGGGCCCTCGCAAAGTCTCGCGCCATTCCGAGTCCGGCGGACGAAGTTGGCCAGCCCCACCCCCCAAGGCTATAGCCCACCCGTTTTTGTGGCCTTTTTCCGCTGGACGAACTTGGCGGCCCCGGCCTTCGGGCGGTTATTTTTGGACGCGGTTGTTGCCGCGGCCTATTTATGGCACACGGAGGCCCCTCGCAAAGTCTCGCGCCATTCCGAGTCCGGCGGACGAAGTCGGCCAGCCCCACCTCCCAAGGCTATAGCCCACCCGTTTTTGTGGCCTTTTTCCGCTGGACAAACTTGGGGCCCCGGCCTTCGGACGGTTATTTTTGGGCGCGGCTGTGCCCGCGGCCTATTTTTCGTACACGGAGGCCCCTCACAAAGTCTCGCGTGATTAAGAGTCCGGCGGACGAAGTCGGCCAGCCCCACCCCCCAAGGCTATAGCCCACCCGTTTTTGTGGCCTTTTTCCGCTGGACGAACTTGGCGCCCCGGCATTCGGGAGGTTATTTTTGGGTTCGGCTGTGCCCGCAGCCTATTTTTGGTACACGGAGGGCCCTCGCAAAGTCTCGCACCATTCCGAGTCCGGCGGACGAAGTTGGCCAGCCCCACCCCCCAAGGCTATAGCCCACCCTTTTTTGTGGCCTTTTTCCACTGGACGAACTTGGCGCCCTGGCCTTCGGGTGGTTAGTTTTGGGCGCGGCTGTGCCCGCAGCCTATTTTTAGCACACGGAGGGCCCTCGTAAAGTCTCGCGCCATTCCGAGTCCGGCGGACGAAGTTGGCCAGCCCCACCTCCCGAGGCTATAGCCCACTCATTTTTGTGGCCTTTTTCCGCTGGACGAACTTGGCGCCCCGGCCTTCGGGCGGTTATTTTTCGGCGTGGTTGTGCCTGCAGCCTATTTTTGGCACATGGAGCCCCCTCGGAAAGTCTCGCGCCATTCCGAGTCCGGCGGACGAGGTTGGCAAGCCCCACCCCCCAAGGCTATAGCCCACCCGTTTTTGTGGCCTTTTTCCACTGGACGAACTTGGTGCCCCGGCCTTCGGGCGGTTATTTTTTGGCGCGGCTGTGGTCACGGCCTATTTTTGGCACACGGAGGCCGATTGCAAAGTCTCGCGCCATTCCGAGTCCGGCGGACGAAGTTGGCCATCCCCTCCCCCCAAGGCTATAGCCCACCCGTTTTTTGGCCATTTTTCCGCTGGGGGGTTTGGGCTCGCCGACCATCGGGGGGTTATTTTTGGGCGTAGCTGTGTACGCGGCGAATTTTTGGCACGCGGAGGACGCTCGCAAAGTCTCGCCCCATTCCGAGTCCGGCGGACGAAGTTGACCAGCCCCACCCCCCAAGGCTATAGCCCACCCGTTTTTGTGGCCTTTCTCCACTGGACGAACTTGGCGCCCTGGCCTTCGGGCCGGTATTTTTGGGCGCGGCTTAGCCCGCGGCCTATTTTTGGCACACGGAGGCGCCTCGCAAAGTCTCGCGCCATTCCGAGTCCGGCGGACGAAGTGGGCCAGCCCCACTCCCCAAGGCTATATCCCACCCGTTTTTGTGGCCTTTTTCCGCTGGACGAACTTGGCGCCCCGGCCTTCGGGTGGTTATTTTTTGGCGCGGCTGTGGCCACGGCCTA
Source organism: Citrus sp. QX-2021 (assembly GCA_030444885.1). Taxonomy (NCBI): domain Eukaryota; kingdom Viridiplantae; phylum Streptophyta; class Magnoliopsida; order Sapindales; family Rutaceae; genus Citrus; species Citrus sp. QX-2021. The sequence goes on along the minus strand of JAUJEF010000283.1, from coordinate 22,625 downwards.
TTTTTGGCACACGGAGGCCCCTCGCAAAGTCTCGCGCCATTCCGAGTCCGGCGGACGAAGTTGGCCAGCCCCTCCCCCCAAGGCTATAGCCCACCCGTTTTTTGGCCATTTTTCCGCTGGAGGGTTTTGGCGCGCCGACCTTCGGGGTGTTATTTTTGGGCGCGGCTGTGCCCGCGGCCTATTTTTGGCATGTAGAGGCCCCTCGCAAAGTCTCGACCCATTCCGAGTCCGGCGGACAAAGTTGGCCAGCCCCTCCCTCCAAGGCTATAGCGCACCCGTTTTTTGGCCATTTTTCCGCTGGGGGGTTTGGGCGCGGGTGTGCCCGCGGCCTATTTTTGGCACACGGAGGCGCCTCGCAAACTCTCGCACCATTCAGAGTCCAGCGGACGAAGTTCGCCAGCCCCACCCCAAAGGCTATAGCCCACCCGTTTTTGTGGCCTTTTTCCGCCGGACGAACTTGGCGCCCCGGCCTTCGTGCGGTTATTTTTGGGCACGGCTGTGCCCACGGCCTATTTTTGGCACACGGAGGCCCCTCGCAAAGTCTCGCGCCATTCCGAGTCCGGCGGACGAAGTTGGCCAGCCCCACCCCCCAAGGCTATAGCCCACCCGTTTTTGTGGCCTTTTTCCGCTGGACGAACTTGGTGGCCCCGGCCTTCGGGCGGTTATTTTTGGGCGCGGTTGTTGCCGCGGCCTATTTATGGCACACGGAGGCCCCTCGCAAAGTCTCGCGCCATTCCGAGTCCGGCGGACGAAGTCGGCCAGCCCCACCTCCCAAGGCTATAGCCCACCCGTTTTTGTGGCCTTTTTCCGCTGGACGAACTTGGGGCCCCGGCCTTCGGACGGTTATTTTTGGGCGTGGCTGTGCCCGCGGCCTATTTTTCGTACACGGAGGCCCCTCACAAAGTCTCGCGTGATTAAGAGTCCGGCGGACGAAGTCGGCCAGCCCCACCCCCCAAGGCTATAGCCCACCCGTTTTTGTGGCCTTTTTCCGCTGGACGAACTTGGCGCCCCGGCATTCGGGAGGTTATTTTTTGGTTCGGCTGTGCCCGCAGCCTATTTTTGGTACACGGAGGGCCCTCGCAAAGTCTCGCACCATTCCGAGTCCGGCGGACGAAGTTGGCCAGCCCCACCCCCCAAGGCTATAGCCCACCCTTTTTTGTGGCCTTTTTCCACTGGACGAACTTGGCGCCCTGGCCTTCGGGTGGTTAGTTTTGGGCGCGGCTGTGCCCGCAGCCTATTTTTAGCACACGGAGGGCCCTCGTAAAGTCTCGCGCCATTCCGAGTCCGGCGGACGAAGTTGGCCAGCCCCACCTCCCGAGGCTATAGCCCACTCATTTTTGTGGCCTTTTTCCGCTGGACGAACTTGGCGCCCCGGCCTTCGGGCGGTTATTTTTCGGCGCGGTTGTGCCTGCAGCCTATTTTTTGCACATGGAGGGCCCTCGGAAAGTCTCGCGCCATTCCGAGTCCGGCGGACGAGGTTGGCAAGCCCCACCCCCCAAGGCTATAGCCCACCCGTTTTTGTGGCCTTTTTCCACTGGACGAACTTGGTGCCCCGGCCTTCGGGCGGTTATTTTTTGGCGCGGCTGTGGTCACGGCCTATTTTTGGCACACGGAGGCCGATTGCAAAGTCTCGCGCCATTCCGAGTCCGGCGGACGAAGTTGGCCATCCCCTCCCCCCAAGGCTATAGCCCACCCGTTTTTTGGCCATTTTTCCGCTGGGGGGTTTGGGCTCGCCGACCATCGGGGGGTTATTTTTGGGCGTAGCTGTGTACGCGGCGAATTTTTGGCACGCGGAGGACGCTCGCAAAGTCTCGCCCCATTCCGAGTCCGGCGGACGAAGTTGACCAGCCCCACCCCCCAAGGCTATAGCCCACCCGTTTTTGTGGCCTTTCTCCACTGGACGAACTTGGCGCCCTGGCCTTCGGGCGGGTATTTTTGGGCGCGGCTTAGCCCGCGGCCTATTTTTGGCACACGGAGGCGCCTCGCAAAGTCTCGCGCCATTCCGAGTCCGGCGGACGAAGTGGGCCAGCCCCACCCCCCAAGGCTATATCCCACCCGTTTTTGTGGCCTTTTTCCGCTGGACGAACTTGGCGCCCCGGCCTTCGGGTGGTTATTTTTTGGCGCGGCTGTGGCCACGGCCTATTTTTGGCACACGGAGGCCCCTCGCAAAGTCTCGCGCCATTCCGAGTCCGGCGGACGAAGTTGGCCAGCCCCTCCCCCCAAGGCTATAGCCCACCCGTTTTTTGGCCATTTTTCCGCTGGAGGGTTTTGGCGCGCCGACCTTCGGGGTGTTATTTTTGGGCGCGGCTGTGCCCGCGGCCTATTTTTGGCATGTAGAGGCCCCTCGCAAAGTCTCGACCCATTCCGAGTCCGGCGGACAAAGTTGGCCAGCCCTTCCCTCCAAGGCTATAGCGCACCCGTTTTTTGGCCATTTTTCCGCTGGGGGGTTTGGGCGCGGGTGTGCCCGCGGCCTATTTTTGGCACACGGAGGCGCCTCGCAAACTCTCGCACCATTCAGAGTCCAGCGGACGAAGTTCACCAGCCCCACCCCAAAGGCTATAGCCCACCCGTTTTTGTGGCCTTTTTCCGCCGGACGAACTTGGCGCCCTGGCCTTCGGGTGGGTATTTTTGGACGCGGCTGTGCGCGTGGCCTATTTTTGGCATACGGAGGCCCCTCGCAAAGTCTCGCGCCATTCCGAGTCCGGCGGACGAAGATGGCCAGCCCCTCCCCCCAATGCTATAGCCCATCCGTTTTTTGGCCATTTTTCCGCTGGGGGGTTTGGGCGCGCAGACCATCGGGGGGTTATTTTTGGGCGCAGCTGTGTACGCGGCCTATTTTTGGCACGTGGAGGATGCTCGCAAAGTCTCGCCCCATTCTGAGTCCGGCGGATGAAGTTGGCCAGCCCCACCCCCCAAGGCTATAGCCCACCCGTTTTTGTGGCCTTTTTCCGCTGGACGAACTTGGCGCCCCGGCCTTCGGGCAGTTATTTTTTGGCGCGGCTGTGGCCACGGCCTATTTTTTGCACACGGAGGCCCCTCGCAAAGTCTCGCGCCATTCCGAGTCCGGCGGACGAAGTTGGCCAGCCCTTCCCCCCAAGGCTATAGCCCAACCGTTTTTTGGCCATTTTTCCGCTGGGGGTTTTGGGCGCGCCGACCTTCGGGGGGTTATTTTTGGGCGCAGCTGTGTACGCGGCCTATTTTTGGCACGCGGAGGATGCTCGCAAAGTCTCGCCCCATTCCGAGTCCGGCGGACGAAGTTGGCCAGCCCCACCCCCCAAGGCTATAGCCCACCCGTTTTTGTGGCCTTTTTCCGCTGGACGAACTTGGCGCCCCGGCCTTCGGGCAGTTATTTTTTTGTGCGGCTGTGGCCACGGCCTATTTTTGGCACACGGAGGCCCCTCGCAAAGTCTCGCACCATTCCGAGTCCGGCGGACGAAGTTGGCCAGCCCCACCCCCCAAGGCTATAGCCCACCCGTTTTTGTGGCCTTTTTCCGCTGGACGAACGTGGCGCCCCGGCCTTCGGGTGGGTATTTTTGGGCGCGGCTGTGCCCGTCGCCTATTTTTGGCACACGGAGGCACCTCGCAAAGTCTCGCGCCATTCCGAGTCCGGCGGACGAACTTGGCCAGCCCCACCCCCCAGGCTATAGCCCACCCGTTTTTGTGGCCTTTTTCCGCTGGAGGAACTTGGCGCCCCGGCCTTCAGGCGGGTATTTTTGGGCGCGGCTGTGCCCGCGGACTATTTTTGGCACACGGAGGCACCTCGCAAAGTCTCGCGCCATTCCGAGTCCAGCGGACGAAGTTGGCCATCCCCTCCCCCCAAGGCTATAGCCCACCCGTTTTTTGGCCATTTTTCCGCTGGGGGGTTTGGGCTCGCCGACCATCGGGGGGTTATTTTTGGGCGTAGCTGTGTACGCAGCGTATTTTTGGCACGCGGAGGACGCTCGCAAAGTCTCGCCCCATTCCGAGTCCGGCGGACGAAGTTGACCAGCCCCACCCCCCAAGGCTATAGCCCACCCGTTTTTGTGGCCTTTCTCCACTGGACGAACTTGGCGCCCTGGCCTTCGGGCGGGTATTTTTGGGCGCGGCTGAGCCCGCGGCCTATTTTTGGCACACGGAGGCGCCTCGCAAAGTCTCGCGCCATTCCGAGTCCGGCGGACGAAGTGGGCCAGCCCCACCCCCCAAGGCTATATCCCACCCGTTTTTGTGGCCTTTTTCCGCTGGACGAACTTGGCGCCCCGGCCTTCGGGTGGTTATTTTTTGGCGCGGCTGTGGCCACGGCCTATTTTTGGCACACGGAGGCCCCTCGCAAAGTCTCGCGCCATTCCGAGTCCGGCGGACGAAGTTGGCCAGCCCCTCCCCCCAAGGCTATAGCCCACCCGTTTTTTGGCCATTTTTCCGCTGGAGGGTTTTGGCGCGCCGACCTTCGGGGTGTTATTTTTGGGCGCGGCTGTGCCCGCGGCCTATTTTTGGCACGTAGAGGCCCCTCGCAAAGTCTCGACCCATTCCGAGTCCGGCGGACAAAGTTGGCCAGCCCCTCCCTCCAAGGCTATAGCGCACCCGTTTTTTGGCCATTTTTCCGCTGGGGGGTTTGGGCGCGGGTGTGCCCGCGGCCTATTTTTGGCACACGGAGGCGCCTCGCAAACTCTCGCACCATTCAGAGTCCAGCGGATGAAGTTCGCCAGCCCCACCCCCAAAGGCTATAGCCCACCCGTTTTTGTGGCCTTTTTCCGCCGGACGAACTTGGCGCCCTGGCCTTCGGGTGGGTATTTTTGGACGCGGCTGTGCGCGTGGCCTATTTTTGGCATACGGAGGCCCCTCGCAAAGTCTCGCGCCATTCCGAGTCCGGCGGACGAAGATGGCCAGCCCCTCCCCCCAAGGCTATAGCCCATCCGTTTTTTGGCCATTTTTCCGCTGGGGGGTTTGGGCGCGCAGACCATCGGGGGGTTATTTTTGGGCGCAGCTGTGTACGCGGCCTATTTTTGGCACGTGGAGGATGCTCGCAAAGTCTCGGCCCATTCCGAGTCCGGCGGATGAAGTTGGCCAGCCCCACCCCCCAAGGCTATAGCCCACCCGTTTTTGTGGCCTTTTTCCGCTGGACGAACTTGGCGCCCCGGCCTTCGGGCAGTTATTTTTTGGCGCGGCTGTGGCCACGGCCTATTTTTTGCACACGGAGGCCCCTCGCAAAGTCTCGCGCCATTCCGAGTCCGGCGGACGAAGTGGGCCAGCCCCACCCCCCAAGGCTATATCCCACCCGTTTTTGTGGCCTTTTTCCGCTGGACGAACTTGGCGCCCCGGCCTTCGGGTGGTTATTTTTTGGCGCGGCTGTGGCCACGGCCTATTTTTGGCACACGGAGGCCCCTCGCAAAGTCTCGCGCCATTCCGAGTCCGGCGGACGAAGTTGGCCAGCCCCTCCCCCCAAGGCTATAGCCCACCCGTTTTTTGGCCATTTTTCCGCTGGAGGGTTTTGGCGCGCCGACCTTCGGGGTGTTATTTTTGGGCGCGGCTGTGCCCGCGGCCTATTTTTGGCACGTAGAGGCCCCTCGCAAAGTCTCGACCCATTCCGAGTCCGGCGGACAAAGTTGGCCAGCCCCTCCCTCCAAGGCTATAGCGCACCCGTTTTTTGGCCATTTTTCCGCTGGGGGGTTTGGGCGCGGGTGTGCCCGCGGCCTATTTTTGGCACACGGAGGCGCCTCGCAAACTCTCGCACCATTCAGAGTCCAGCGGATGAAGTTCGCCAGCCCCACCCCCAAAGGCTATAGCCCACCCGTTTTTGTGGCCTTTTTCCGCCGGACGAACTTGGCGCCCTGGCCTTCGGGTGGGTATTTTTGGACGCGGCTGTGCGCGTGGCCTATTTTTGGCATACGGAGGCCCCTCGCAAAGTCTCGCGCCATTCCGAGTCCGGCGGACGAAGATGGCCAGCCCCTCCCCCCAAGGCTATAGCCCATCCGTTTTTTGGCCATTTTTCCGCTGGGGGGTTTGGGCGCGCAGACCATCGGGGGGTTATTTTTGGGCGCAGCTGTGTACGCGGCCTATTTTTGGCACGTGGAGGATGCTCGCAAAGTCTCGGCCCATTCCGAGTCCGGCGGATGAAGTTGGCCAGCCCCACCCCCCAAGGCTATAGCCCACCCGTTTTTGTGGCCTTTTTCCGCTGGACGAACTTGGCGCCCCGGCCTTCAGGCAGTTATTTTTTGGCGCGGCTGTGGCCACGGCCTATTTTTTGCACACGGAGGCCCCTCGCAAAGTCTCGCGCCATTCCGAGTCCGGCGGACGAAGTTGGCCAGCCCCTCCCCCCAAGGCTATAGCCCAACCGTTTTTTGGCCATTTTTCCGCTGGGGGGTTTGGGCGCGCCGACCTTCGGGGGGTTATTTTTGGGCGCAGCTATGTACGCGGCCTATTTTTGGCACGCGGAGGACGCTCGCAAAGTCTCGCCCCATTCCGAGTCCGGCGGACGAAGTTGGCCAGCCCCACCCCCCAAGGCTATAGCCCACCCGTTTTTGTGGCCTTTTTCCGCTGGACGAATTTGGCGCCCCGGCCTTCGAGCGGTTATTTTTTGGCGCGGCTGTGGCCACGGACTATTTTTGGCACACGGAGGCCCCTCGCAAAGTCTCGCGCCATTTCGAGTCCGGCGGACGAACTTGGCCAGCCCCACCCCCCAAGGCTATAGCCTATCCGCTTTTTGGGCATTTTTGCGGCGGACGAACTTGGGGACGGGACCTTCGGGTGCTTATTTTTTGCCGCGGCTGGGGCTGCTGCCTATTTTTGGCACACGGAGGCCCCTCGCAAAGTCTGGCCCCTTTCCGAGTCCGGCGGACGAACTTGGCCAGCCCCACCCCCCAAGGCTATAGCCCACCCGTTTTTTGGGAATTTTTGCGGCGGACGAACTTGGGGACGGGACCTTCGGGTGCTTATTTTTGGCCGCGGCTGTGGTTGCTGCCTATTTTTGGCACACGGAGGACCCTAGCAAAGTCTGGCCCCTTTCCGAGTCCGGCGGACGAACTTGGCCAGCCCCACCCCCCAAGGCTATAGCCCACCCGTTTTTTGGGAATTTTTGCGGCGGATGAACTTGGGGACGGGACCTTCGGGTGCTTATTTTTTGGCGCGGCTGTGCCCGCGGCCTATTTTTGGCACACGGAGGCCCCTCGCAAAGTCTGGCCCCATTCCGAGTCCGGCGGACGAACTTGGCCAGCCCCACCCCCCAAGGCTATAGCCTATCCGCTTTTTGGGCATTTTTACGGCGGACGAACTTGGGGACGGGACCTTCGGGTGCTTATTTTTGGCCGCGGCTGGGGCGGCTGCCTATTTTTGGCCCACGGAGGCCCCTCGCAAAGTCTGGCCCCTTTCCGAGTCCGGCGGACGAACTTGGCCAGCCCCACCCCCCAAGGCTATAGCCCACCCGTTTTTTGGGAATTTTTGCGGCGGATGAACTTCGGGACGGTACCTTCAGGTGCTTATTTTTGGCCGCGGCTGTGGCTGCTGCCTATTTTTGGTACACGGAGGACCCTCGCAAAGTCTGGCCCCATTCCGAGTCCGGCGGACGAACTTGGCCAGCCCCACCCCCCAAGGCTATAGCCCACCCGTTTTTTGGGCATTTTTCCGGCGGACAAACTTGGGGACGGGACCTTCGGGCGATTATTTTTGGGCGTGCCTGAGCCCGTGGCCTATTTTTGGCAAACGGAGGCCCCTCGTAAAGTCCAGCCCCAATCCGAGTCCGGCGGACGAACTTGGCCAGCCCCACCCCCCAAGGCTATAGCCCAACCGTTTTTTGGGCATTTTTAGGGCGGACGAACTTGGGGACTGGACCGTCGGGCGCTTATTTTTTGGCGTGGCTGTGCCCGTGGCCTATTTTTGGCAAACGGAGGCCCCTCGTAAAGTCCGGCCCCAAACCGAGTCCGGCGGACAAACTTGGCCAGCCCCACCCCCCAAGGCTATAGCCCAACCGTTTTTTGGGCATTTTTGCGGCGGACGAACTTGGGGATGGGACCTCCGGGCGCTTATTTTTTTGCGTGGCTGTGCCCGCGCCCAATTTTTGGCAAATGGAGGCCCCTCGTAAAGTCTGGCCCCATTCCGAGTCTGGCGGACGAACTTGGCCAGCCCCACCCCCCAAGGCTATGGCCCACCCGTTTTTTGGGCATTTTTGCTGCGGACGAACTTGGGGACGGGACCTTCGGGCGTTTATTTTTGGGTGTGGCTGTGCCCGCGGCCTATTTTTTGCACACGAAGGCCCCTCGCAAAGTTTGGCCCCATTCCGAGTCCGGCGGACGAACTTGGTCAGCCCCTCCCGCCAAGGCTATAGCCCACCCGTTTTTTGGGCATTTTTCGGCGGACGAACTTGGGGACGGGACCTTCGGGCACTTATTTTTGGGCACGGCTGTTCCCGTGGCCTATTTTTGGCACACGGAGGCCCCTCGCAAAGTCTGGCCCCATTCCGAGTCCGGCGGACGAGCTTGGGCAGCCCCACCTCCCAAGGCTATAGCCCACCCATTTTTTGGGCATTTTTTCGGCGGACGAACTTGGGGACGGGACCTTCGGGCACTTATTTTTTAGCACGGCTGTGCCCACGGCCTATTTTTGGCACACAAGGGCCCCTCGCAAAGTCTGGCCCCATTCCGAGTCCGGCGGACGAACTTGGTCAGCCCCACCCCCCAAGGCTATAGCGCACCCGTTTTTTGGGCATTTTTTCGGCGGACGAACTTGGGGACGGGACCTTCGAGCACTTATTTTTGGGCACGGCTGTGTCCACGGCCTATTTTTGGCACACGGAGGCCCGTCGCAAGGTCTGGCCCCATTCCGAGTCCGGCGGACGAACTTGGCCAGCCCCACCCCCCAAAGCTATAGCCCACCCGTTTTTTAGGCATTTTTGCGGCGGACGAACTTGGGGACGGGACCTTCGGGTGCTTATTTTTGGGCGCGCCTGTGCCCGTGGCCTATTTTTGGTACACGGAGGCCCCTCGTAAAGTTTGGCCCCATTCCGAGTCCGGCGGACAAACTTGGCCAGCCCCTCCCGCCAAGGCTATAGCCCACCCGTTTTTTGGGCATTTTTGCGGCGGACGAACTTGGGGACGGGACCTTCGGGCACTTATTTTTGGACACGGCTGTGCATGCAGCCTATTTTTGGCACACGGAGGCTGTTCGAAAAAGTCTCGCCCGATTCCGAGTCCGGCGGACGAACTTGGCCAGCCGCACCCCCCAAGGCTATAGCCCACCCGTTTTTTGGGCATTTTTGCGGGGGACGAACTTGGGGACCGGACCTTCGGGTGCTTATTTTTTGGTGCGGCTGAGCCCGCGGCCTATTTTTGGCACACGGAGGCCCCTCGCAAACTCTGGCCCCATTCCGAGTTCGGCGGACGAACTTGGCCAGCCCCACCCCCAAAGGCTATAGCCCACCCGTTTTTTGGGCATTTTTGCGGTGGACGAACTTGGGGACGGGAACTTCGGGCCCTTATTTTTGGTCGTGGCTGTGCCTGCAGCCTATTTTCGAGCGCTTATTTTTGGGCGCGACTGTGCCCGCGGCCTATTTTTGGCACACGGAGGCCGTTCGCAAAGTCTCGCCCGATTCCGAGTCCGGCGGATGAACTTGGCCAGCCGCACCCCCCAAGGCTATAGCCCACCCGTTTTTTGGGCATTTTTGCGGGGGACGAACTTGGGGACCGGACCTTCGGGTGCTTATTTTTTGGCGCGGCTGAGCCCGCGGCCTATTTTTGGCACACGGAGGCCCCTCGCAAACTCTGGCCCCATTCCGAGTCCAGCGGACGAACTTGGCCAGCCCCACCCCCCAAGGCTATAGCCCACCCGTTTTTTGGGCATTTTTGCGGCGGACGAACTTGGGGACGGAACCTTCGGGCGCTTATTTTTGGCTGCGGCTGTGCCCGTGGCCTATTTTTGGCACACGGAGGCCCCTCGCAAAGTTTGGCCCTATTCCGAGTTCAGCGGACGAACTTGCCCAGCCCCTCCCGCCAAGGCTATAGCCCACCCGTTTTTTGGGCATTTTTTGCGCCAGACGAACATGGGGACGGGACCTTCGGGCACTTTTTTTTGGGCATGGCTGTGTCCGCGGCCTATTTTTGGCACACGGAGGCCCCTCGCAAAGTCTGGCCCCATTCCGAGTCCGGCGGACGAACTTGGCCAGCCCCACCCCCCAAGGCTATAGCCCGCCTGTTTTTTTGGGATTTTTGCGGCGGACGAAATTGGGGATGGGACATTCGGGCGCTTATTTTTGGGAGCGGCTGTGCCCGCGGCCTATTTTTGGCACACGGAGGCCCCTCGCAAAGTCTGGCCCCATTCCGAGTCCGACGGACGAACTTGGCCAGCCCCACCCCCCAAGGCTATAGCCCACCCGTTTTTTGGGCATTTTTGCGGCGGACGAACTTGGGGACGGGACCTTCGGGCGCTTATTTTGGGGCGCGGCTGAGCCCACGGCCTATTTTTGGCACACGAAGGGCCCTCGCAAAATCTGGCCCCATTCCGAGTCCGGCGGACGAACTTGGCCAGCCCCACCCCCAAAGGCTATAGCCCACCCGTTTTTTGGGCATTTTTGCGGCGGACGAACTTGGGGACGGGACCTTCGGGCGCCTAATTTTTGGTGTGGCTGTGCCCGCGGCCTATTTTTGGCACACGGAGGCCCCTCGTAAAGTCTGGCCCCATTCCGAGTCCGGCGGACGAACTTGGCCAGCCCCACCCCCCAAGGCTATAGCCCACCCATTTTTTGGGCATTTTTGCGGCGGACGAACTTGGGGACGGGACCTTCGGGCGCTTATTTTTTGGCGTGCCTGTGCCCGTGGCCTATTTTTGGCACACGGAGGCCCCTCACAAAGTCTGGCCCCATTCCGAGTCCGGCGGACGAACTTGGCCAGCTCCACCCCCCAAGGCTATAGCCAACCCGTTTTTTGGGCATTTTTGCGGAGGACGAACATGGGGACGGGACCTTTGGGCACTTATTTTTGGCCGCGGCTGTGGCCGATGCCTATTTTTGGCACACGGAGGCCCCTCGTAAAGTCTGGCCCCATTCCGAGTCCGGCGGACGAACTTGGCCAGCCCCACCGCCCAAGGCTATAGCCAACCCGTTTTTTGGGCATTTTTGCGGCGGACGAACATGGGGACGGGACCTTCGGGCACTTATTTTTGGCCGCGGCTGTGGCCGATGCCTATTTTTGGCACAAGGAGGCCCCTCGTAAAGTCTGGCCCCATTCCGAGTCCGGCGGACGAACTTGGCCAGCCCCACCCCGCAAGGCTATAGCCAACCCGTTTTTTGGGCATTTTTACGGCGGACGAACATGGGGACGGGACCTTCGGGCACTTAATTTTGGCCGCGGCTGTGGCCGATGCTTATTTTTGGCACACGGAGGCCCCTCGTAAAGTCTGGCCCCATTCCGAGTCCGGCGGACGAACTTGGCCAGATCCACCACCCAAGGCTATAGCCCACCCGTTTTTTGGGCATTTTTGCGGCGGACGAACTTGGGGATGGGACCTTCGAATGCTTATTTTTGTGCGCGGCTGTGCGCGCGCCCTATTTTTGGCACACGGAGGCCGCTCGTAAAGTCTCGCCCGATTCCGAGTCCGGCGGACGAACTTGGCCAGCCCCACCCCCCAAGGCTATAGCCCACCCATTTTTGTTGCCTTTTTCAACTGGACGAACTTTACGCCCCGGCCTTCGGGCGGTTATTTTTGTGCCCGGCTGTGCCCGCGGCCTATTTTTGTCACACGGAGGCCGCTCGTAAAGTCTCGCCCCATTCCGAGTCCGGCGGACGAACTTGGCCAGCCCCACCCCGCAAGGCTATAGCCGACCCGTTTTTGTGGGCTTTTTTGGCACATGGAGGCCGCTCGCAAAGTCTCGCCCGATTCCGAGTCCGGCGGACGAACGTGGCCAGCCCCACCCCCCAAGGCTATAGCCCACCCGTTTTTGTGGCCTTTTTCCGCAGGACGAACTTGGCGCCCCGGCCTTCGGGTGGTTTTTTTTGGGCATGGCTGTACCCGTGGCCTAATTTTGGCACACGGAGGCCGCTCGCAAAGAGTACCCCTGTTCCGAGTCCGGCGGACGAACTTGGCCAGCCCCATGCCCCAAGGCTATAGCCCACCCGTTTTTGTGGCCTTTTTCCGCAGGACGAACTTTGTGCCCCGGCCTTCGGGCGGTTATTTTTGTGCCCGGCTGTGCCCGCGGCCTATTTTTGGCACACGGAGGCCGCTCACAAAGTCTCGCCCCATTCCGAGTCCGGCGGACGAACTTGGCCAGCCCCACCCCGCAAGGCTATAGCCGACCCGTTTTTGTGGGCTTTTTTGGCATACGGAGGCCACTCGCAAAGTCTCACCCCATTCCGAGTCCGGCGGACGAACGTGGCCAGCCCCACCCCCCAAGGCTATAGCCCACCCGTTTTTGTGGCCTTTTTCCGCTGGACGAACTTGGCGCCCCGGCCTTCGGGCGGTTATTTTTGGGTGCATCTGTGTTTACGGCCTATTTTTGGCACACGGAGGCCACTCGCAGAGTCTCGCCCCATTCCGAGTCCGGCGGATGAATTTGGCAAGCCCCAGCCCCCAAGGCTATAGCCCACCTGTTTTTGTGGCCTTTTCCCGCTGGACGAACTTGGCGCCCCGGCCTTCGGGCAGTTATTTTTTGGCGCGGCTGTACCCGCGGCCTATTTTGACACACGGAGGCCGCTCGTAAAGTCTCACCCCATTCCGAGTCCGGCGGACGAACTTGGCCAGCCCCACCCCCCAAGGCTATAGCCCACCCGTTTTTGTGGCCTTTTTTCCGCTGGATGAACTTGGTGCCCCGGCCTTCGGGCGTTTATTTTTGGGCGCGGCCATGGTTGTGGAGTATTTTTGGCACATGGAGGCCGCTCGTAAAGTCTCGTCCCATTCCGAGTCCGGCGGACGAACTTGGCCAGCCCCACCCCCCAAGGCTATAGCCCACCCGTTTTTGTGGCCTTTTTTCCGCTGGACGAACTTGGCGCCCCGGCCTTCGGGCGGTTATTTTTTGGCACGGCTGAGCCGGTGGACTATTTTTGGCAGACGGAGGCTGCTCGCAAAGTCTTGACCCATTCCGAGTCCGGCGGACGAACTTGGCCAGCCCCACCCCCCAAGGCTATAGCCCACCCGTTTTTGTGGCCTTTTTCCGCTGGATGAACTTGGTGCCCCGGCCTTCGGGTGGTTATTTTTGGGCGCGGCCGTGCTTGTGAAGTATTTTTGGCACACGGAGGCCGTTCGCAAAGTCTCGCCCCATTCCGAGTCCGGCGGACGAACTTGGCCAGCCCCTCCCCCCAAGGCTATAGCCCATACGTTTTTCTGGCCTTTTTCGGCTGGACGAACTTGGCGGCCCGGCCTTCGGGCGGTTACTTTGGGGTTCGGCTGCGCCCGCGGCCTTTTTTTTGTACACGGAGGCCGCTCGCAAAGTCTCACCCCATTCCGAGTCCGGCAGACGAACTTGGCCAGCCCCACCCCCCAAGGGTATAGCCCACCCGTTTTTGTGGCCTTTTTCAGCTGGACGAACATGGTGCCCCGGCCTTCGGGCGGTTATTTTTGGGCGCGACTTTGTCCGCAGCCTATTTTTGGCACATGGAGGCCGTTCGCAAAGGCTCGTCCCATTCTGAGTCCGGCGGACGAACGTGGCCAGCCCCACCCCCCAAGGCTATAGCCCTCCCGTTTTTCTGGCCTTTTTCCGCTGGACGAACTTGGCGCCCCGACCTTCGAGTGGTTATTTTTGGGCGCTACTGTCCGCACGGCCTATTTTTGGCACATGGAGGCCGCTCGGAAAGTCTCGCCCCATTCCGAGTCCGGCGGACGAACTTGGCCATCCCCACCCCACAAGGCTATAGCCCACCCGTTTTTGTGGCCTTTTTCCGCTGGACGAACTTTACGCCCCGGCCTTCGGGCGGTTATTTTTGGGCGCGGCTGTGCCCATTGCTATGCCCGCGGCCTATTGTAGGCACACGGAGGCCGCTCACAAAGTCTCGTCCCATTCCGAGTCCGGCGGACGAACTTGGCCAGCCCCACCCCCCAAGGCTATAGCCCACCGGTTTTTGTGCCTTTTTCTGCCGGACGAACTTGGCACCCCGGCCTTCGTGCGGTTATTTTTGGGGGTGGCTGTGCCCGCTGCTGTGCCTGCGGGCTATTTTTGGCACACGGGAGCCACTCACGAAGTGTCGCCCCATTCCGAGTCCGGCGGACGAACTTGGCCAGCCCCACCCGCCAAGGCTATAGCCCACACGGTTTTGTGGCCTTTTTCCACTGGACGAACTTGGCGCCCCGGCCTTCGGGCGGTTATTTTTGGGCGCTACTGTCCGCACGGCCTATTTTTGGCACATGGAGGCCGCTCGCAAAGTCTCGCCCCATTGCGAGTCCGGCGGACGAACTTGGCCAGCCGCACCCCACAAGGCTATAGACCACTCGTTTTTGTGGCCTTTTTCCGCTGGACGAACTTGGCGGCCCGGCCTTCGGGTGGTTATTTTGGGGCGCGGCTGTGCCCATAGACTATGTTTGGCACACGGAGGCCGCTCACAAAGTCGCGTCCCATTCCGAGTCCGGCTGACGAACTTGGCCAGCCCCACCCCCCAAGGCTATAGCCCACCCGTTTTTGTGGCCTCTTTCCGCTGGACGAACTTGGCGCCCCGGCCTTCGGGCAGTTATTTTTGGGCACGGCTGTGCCCGCGGCCTATTTTTGGCACACGGAGACCGCTCCCAAAGTCTCGCCCTATTCCGAGTCCGGCGGACGAACTTGGCCCGCCCCACCCCCCAAGGCTATAGCCGACCCGTTTTTGTGGCCGTTTTCCGCTCGACGAAATTGGCGCCCCGGCCTTCGGGCGGTTATTTTTGGGCGCTACTGTCCGCACGTCCTATTTTTGGCACATGGAGGCCGCTCGGAAAGTCTCGCCCCATTCCGAGTCCGGCGGACGAACTTGGCCATCCCCACCCCACAAGGCTATAGCCCACCCGTTTTTGTGGCCTTTTTCCGCTGGACGAACTTTACGCCCCGGCCTTCGGGCGGTTATTTTTGGGCGCGGCTGTGCCCATTGCTATGCCCGCGGCCTATTGTAGGCACACGGAGGCCGCTCACAAAGTCTCGTCCCATTCCGAGTCCGGCGGATGAACTTGGCCAGCCCCACCCCCCAAGGCTATAGCCCACCGGTTTTTGTGCCTTTTTCTGCCGGACGAACTTGGCACCCCGGCCTTCGTGCGGTTATTTTTGGGGGTGGCTGTGCCCGCTGCTGTGCCTGCGGGCTATTTTTGGCACACGGGAGCCACTCACGAAGTGTCGCCCCATTCCGAGTCCGGCGGACGAACTTGGCCAGCCCCACCCGCCAAGGCTATAGCCCACACGGTTTTGTGGCCTTTTTCCACTGGACGAACTTGGCGCCCCGGCCTTCGGGCGGTTATTTTTGGGCGCTACTGTCCGCACGGCCTATTTTTGGCACATGGAGGCCGCTCGCAAAGTCTCGCCCCATTGCGAGTCCGGCGGACGAACTTGGCCAGCCGCACCCCACAAGGCTATAGACCACTCGTTTTTGTGGCCTTTTTCCGCTGGACGAACTTGGCGGCCCGGCCTTCGGGTGGTTATTTTGGGGCGCGGCTGTGCCCATAGACTATGTTTGGCACACGGAGGCCGCTCACAAAGTCGCGTCCCATTCCGAGTCCGGCTGACGAACTTGGCCAGCCCCACCCCCCAAGGCTATAGCCCACCCGTTTTTGTGGCCTCTTTCCGCTGGACGAACTTGGCGCCCCGGCCTTCGGGCAGTTATTTTTGGGCACGGCTGTGCCCGCGGCCTATTTTTGGCACACGGAGACCGCTCCCAAAGTCTCGCCCTATTCCGAGTCCGGCGGACGAACTTGGCCCGCCCCACCCCCCAAGGCTATAGCCGACCCGTTTTTGTGGCCGTTTTCCGCTCGACGAAATTGGCGCCCCGGCCTTCGGGCGGTTATTTTTGGGCGCTACTGTCCGCACGTCCTATTTTTGGCACATGGAGGCCGCTCGGAAAGTCTCGCCCCATTCCGAGTCCGGCGGACGAACTTGGCCATCCCCACCCCACAAGGCTATAGCCCACCCGTTTTTGTGGCCTTTTTCCGCTGGACAAACTTGGCGCCTCGGCCTTCGAGTGGTTATATTTGGGCGCGGCTGTACCCGCGGCCTATTTTTGGCATACGGAGGCCGCTCGCAAAGTCTCGTCCCATTCCGAGTCCGGCAGACGAACTTGGCCGGCCCCACCCCCCGAGGCTATAGCCCACCCGTTTTTGTGGCCGTTTTCCGCTCGACGAAATTGGCGCCCCGGCCTTCGGGTGGTTATTTTTGGGCGCGGCTGTGCCCGTGGCCTATTTTTGGCTAACGGAGGCCGCACACATAGTCTCGCCGCTTTCCGAGAGCGGCGGACGAACTTGGCCAGCCCCACCCCCCAAGGCTATAGCCCACCCGTTTTTGTGGCCTTTTTCCGCTGGACGAACTTGGCGCCCCGGCCTTCGGGCGATTATTTTTGGGTGCGGTTGTGCCAGCGGCCTATTTTTGGCACACGGAGGCCGCTCGCAAAGTCTCGCCCCATTCCGAGTCCGGCAGACGAACTTGGCCGGCCCCACCCCCCGAGGCTATAGCCCACCCGTTTTTGTGGCCGTTTTCCGCTGGACGAAATTGGCGCCCCGGCCTTCGGGTGGTTATTTTTGGGTGCGGCTGTGCCCACGGCCTATTTTTGCCACACGGAGGCCGCACACATAGTCTCGCCGCTTTCCGAGACCGGCGGACGAACTTGGCCAGCCCCACCCCTCAAGGCTATAGCCCACCCGTTTTTGTGGCCTTTTTCCGCTGGACAAACTTGGCGCCCCGGCCTTCGGGCGATTATTTTTGGGTGTGGTTGTGCCCGCGGCCTATTTTTGGAAAACTGAGGCCGCTCGCAAGGTCTTGCCCCATTCCGAGTCCGGCGGACGAACTTGGCCAGCCCCACCCCCCAAGGCTATTGCCCACCCGTTTTTGTGGCCTTTTTCCGCTGGACGAACTTGCCTAGCCCCACCGCCCAAGGCTATAGCCCACCCGTTTTTGTGGCCTTTTTCCGCTGGATGAACTTGGCGCCCCGGCCTTCGGGCGGTTATTTTTGGGCGCGGCTGTGCCCACGGCCTATTTTTGGCACATGAAGGCCGCACGCAAAGTCTCGCCCCATTCCGAGTCCGGCGGACGAACTTGGACAGCCCCACCGCCCAAGGCTATAGCCCACCCATTTTTGTGGCCTTTTTCCGGTGGACGAACAAGGCGCCCCGGCCTTCGGGCGGTTATTTTTGGGCGCGGCCGTGCCTGCGTCCTATTTTTGGGACACGGAGGCCACTCGCAAAGACTCGCCCCATTCCGAGTCCGGCAGACGAACTTGGCCAGCCCCACCCCCCAAGGCTATAGCCCACCCGTTTTTTTGGCCTTTTTCCGCTGGACGAACTTGGCGCCTCGGCCTTCGGGCGGTTATTTTTGGGTGCGGCTGTGCCTGCGGCCTACTTTGACTCACGGTGGCCGCTCGCAAATTCTCGCCCCATTCCGAGTCCGGCGGACGAACTTGGCCAGGCCCACCCCCCAAGGCTATAGCCCACCAGTTTTTGTGGCCTTTTTCCGCTGGACGAACTTGGCGCCCCATCCTTCGGGCGGTTATTTTTGGGCGCGGCCGTGCCCGCGGCCTATTTTTGGCATACGGACGCCGCTTGCAAAGTCTCGCCCCATTCCGAGTCCGGAGGACAAACTTGGCCAGCCCCACCCCCCAAGGCTATAGCCCACCCGTTTTCGTGGCCTTTTTCCGTTGGACGAACTTGGCGCCCCGGCCTTCGGGCGGTTATTTTTGGGCTCGGCTGTGCCCGCGGCCCTTTTTTGGCACACGGAGGGCTTTCGCAAAGTCTCGCCCCATTCCGAGTCCGGCGGACGAACTTGGCCAGCCCCACCCTCCAAGGCTATAGCCCACCCATTTTTGTGGCCTTTTTCCGCTGGAGGAACTTGGCGCCCCAGCCTTCGGGCGGTTATTTTTGGGCGCGGTTGCGTCCGCGGCCTATTTTTGGAACACGGAGGCCGCTCGCAAAGACTCGCCCCATTCCGAGTCCGGCGGACGAACTTGGCCTGCCCCACCCCCCAAGGCTATAGCCCACCCGTTTTTGTGGCCTTTTTCCGCTAGACGAAGTTGGCGCCCCGGCCTTCAGTCGGTTATTTTTGGGAGCGGCTGCTTCCGCGGCCTATATTTGGCAAACGGAGGCCGCTCGCAAAGTCTCGCCCCATTCCAAGTCCGCCGGACAAACTTCGCCAGCCCCACCTCCCAAGGCTATAGCCCACCCGTTTTTGTGGCCTTTTTCCGCTGGGCAAACTTGGCGCCCCGGCCTTCGGGTGGTTATTTTTGGGCGCGGCTGTGCCCGCGGCCTATTTTTGGCACACGGATGCCAGTCGCAAAGTCTCACCCTATTCCGAGTCCGGCGGACGAACTTGGCCAGCCCCACCGCCCAAGGCTATAGCCCACCCGTTTTTGTGGCCTTTTTCCGCTGGACGAACTTGGCGCCCCAGCCTTCGGGCGGTTATTTTTGGGCGCGGCCGTGCCCGGGGCTATTTTTGGAACACAGAGGCCACGCACAAAGTCTTGTCCCATTCCGAGTCCGGCGGACGAACTTGGCCAGCCCCTGCCCCCAAGGCTATAGCCCACCCGTTTTTTGGGAATTTTTGGCGCGGAGGAACTTGGGAACCGGACCTTCGGGCGCTTATTTTTGGGCGCAGCTGTGCCCGTGGCGTATTTTTTGCACACGGAAGCCGCTCGCAAAGTCTCGTCCCATTCCGAGTCCGGCGGATAAACTTGGCCAGCCCCACCCCCCAAGGCTATAGCACACCCGTTTTTGTGGCCTTTTTCCGCTAGGCGAACATGGCGACCCGGCCTTCGGGTGGTTATTTTTGGGCGCGGCTACGCCTGCGGCCTATTTATGGCACACAGAGGCCGGTCGCAAATTCTTGCCCCATTCCGAGTCCGGCGGACAAACTTGGCCAGCCCCACCCCCCAAGGCTATAGGCCACCCGTTTTTGTGGCCTACTTCTGCTGGATGAACATGGCGCCCCGGCCTTCGGGCGGTTATTTTTAGGCACGGCCATGCCTGCGGCCTATTTTTGCCACACGGAGGCCGCTCGCAAAGTCTCGCCCCATTCCGAGTCCGGCGGACGAACTTGGCCAGCCCCACCCCCCAAGGCTATAGCCCACACGTTTTTGTGGCCTTTTTCCGCTGGACGAACTTGGCGCCCCGGCCTTCAGGCGGTTATTTTTGGGCGCGGCTATGCCCGCAGCGTATTTTTGGCACACGGAGGCCACTCGCAAAGTCTCGCCCTATTCCGAGTCCGGCGGACAAACTTGGACAGCCCCACCCGCCAAGGCTATAGCCCACCCGTTTTTGTGGCCTTTTTCCGCTGGGCGAACTTGACGCCCCGGCCTTCGGACAGTTATTTTTGGGAGCGGCCATGGCCACGACCTATTTTTGGAACACAGAGGCCGCTCGCAAAGTCTTGCTCCATTCCGAGTCCGGCGGACGAACTTGGCCAGCCCCACCCACCAAGGCTATAGCCCACCCGTTTTTGTGGCCTTTTTCCGCTGGATGAACTTGGCGCCCCAGCCTTCAGGCGGTTATTTTTGGTCCCGGCTGTGCCCACGGTCTATTTTTGGCACACGGAGGCCGCTCACAAAGTCTCGCCCCATTCCGAGACCGGCGGACGAACTTGGCCAGCCCCACCCCCCAAGGCTATAGCCCACCCGTTTTTGTGGCCTTTTTCCGCTGGACGAACATGGTGCCCCGGCCTTCGGGAGGTTATTTTTTGGTGCGGCTGTGCCCGCGGCCTATTTTTGGTACACGGAGGCCACTCGTAAAGTCTCACACCATTCCGAGTCCGGCGGACGAACTTGGCCGGCCCCACCCCCTAAGGCTATAGCCCACCCGTTTTTTGGGCATTTTTGCGGCGGACGAACTTGGGGACCGGACCGTCGGGCGCTTAGTTTTGGGCTCGGCTGTGCCCACGGCCTATTTTTGGTACACGGAGGCCACTCGCAAAGTCTGGCCCTATTCCGAGTTTGGCGGACCAACTTGGGCAGCCCCTTCCCCCAAGGCTATAGCCCACCCGTTTTTCGGGCATTTTTGCGGCGGACGAACTTGGGGACCGGACCTTCGGGCGCTTATTTTTGAGCGCGGCTGTTCCCGCGGCCTATTTTTGGCACACGGAGGCCCCTCGGAAACTCTGGCCCCATTTCGAGTCCGGCGAACGAACTTGGCCA
Organism: Citrus sp. QX-2021; assembly: GCA_030444885.1. Taxonomy (NCBI): domain Eukaryota; kingdom Viridiplantae; phylum Streptophyta; class Magnoliopsida; order Sapindales; family Rutaceae; genus Citrus; species Citrus sp. QX-2021. The sequence continues at coordinate 2,397 of JAUJEF010000283.1, read as the reverse complement.
GCCCCTCCCCCCAAGACTATAGCCCACCCGTTTTTTGGGCATTTTTGGGGCGGACAAACTGGTGACCGGACCTTCGGGCGCTTGTTTTTGGCCGCGGCTGTGAGCGCGTCCTATTTTTGGCACACGGAGGCCCCTCGCAAAGTCTGGCCCCATTCCGAGTCCGGCGGACGAACTTGGCCAACCGCACCACCCAAGGCTATAGCCCACCCATTTTTTGGGCAATTTTGCAGCGGACGAACTTGGGGACGGGACTTTCGGGCGTTTATATTTGGGCGGGGCTGTGCCCGCGGCCTATTTTTGGCACACGGAGGCCCCTCGCAAAGTCCGGCCCCATTCTGAGTCCGGCGGACGAACTTGGCCAGCCCCTCCCCCCAAGGCTATAGCCCACCCGTTTTTTGGGCATTTTTGCGGCGGACGAACTTGGGGACGGGACCTTCGGGCGCTTATTTCTGGGCGCGGCTGTGCTCGCGGCCTATTTTTGGCAAACAGAGGCCCCTCGCAAAGTTTGGCCCCATTCCGAGTCAGGCGGACGAACATGGCCAGCCCCACCCCCCAAGGCTATAGCCCACCCGGTTATTGGGCATTTTTGCGGCGGACGAACTTGTGGACGGGACCTTCCGGCACTTATTTTTGGACGCGTCTGTGCCCACGGCCTATTTTTGGCACACGGAGGCCCCTCGCAAAGTCTGCCCCCATTCCGAGTCCGGCGGACGAACTTGGCCAGCCCCACCTCCCAAAGCTATAGCCCAGCCGTTTTTTGGGCATTTTTTCTGCGGACAAACTTGGGGACGTGACCTTCGGGGGCTTATTTTTTGGCGCGGCTGTGTCCGCGGCCTATTTTTTGCACACGGAGGCCCCTCGCAAAGTCTGGCCCCATTCCGAGTCCCGCGGACGAACTTGGCCAGCCCCACCTCCCAAGGCTATAGCCCACCCGTTTTTTGGCCATTTTTTCTGCTGACGAACTTGGGGACGGGACCTTCGGGGACTTATTTTTGGGCGTGGCTGTGCCCGCGGCCTATTTTTGGCACACGGAGGCCGCTCGCAAAGTCTGGCCCCATTTCGAGCCCGGCGGACGAACTTGGCCACCCCCACCCCCCAAGGCTATAGCCCACCCATTTTTTGGGCATTTTTGCGGCGGACGAACTTGGGGACAGGACCTTCGGGCGCTAATTTTTGGGCGTAGCTGTGGCCACAGGCTATTTTTAGTACACGGGGGCCCCTCGCAAAGTCTGGCCCCATTCCGAGTCCGGCGGACGAACTTGGCCAGCCCCACCCACCAAGGCTATAGCCCACCCGTTTTTTGGGCATTTTTGTGGCGGACGAACTTGGGGACGGGATCTTCGAGCGCTTATTTTTGGGCGTGGCTGTGCCCGGAGCCTATTTTTGGCACACGGAGGCCCCTCGCAAAGTCTGGCCCCATTCCGAGTCCGGTAGACGAACTTGGCCAGCCCCACCCCCCAAGGCTATAGCCCGCCCGTTTTTTGGTCATTTTTGCAGCGGTCAAACTTGGGGACGGGACCTTCGGGTGCTTATTTTTGGGGCGCGGCTGTCCCCGCGGCCTATTTTTTGCACACGGAGGCCCCTCGCAAAGTCTGGCTCCATTCCGAGTCCGGCGGACAAACTTGGCCAGCCCCACCCCCCAAGGCTATAGCCCACCCGTTTTTTGGGCATTTTTGCGTCGGTCGAACTCGGGGACGGGACCTTCGTGCGCTTATTTTTGGACACGGCAGTGCCCGCGGCCTATTTTTTGCACACGGAGGCCCCTCACAATGTCTGGCCCCATTCCGAGTCCCGCGGACGAACTTGGCCAGCCCCACCTCCCAAGGCTATAGCCCACCCGTTTTTTGGGCATTTTTTCTGCGGACGAACTTGGGGACGGGACCTTCGGGGGCTTATTTTTGGGCACGGCTGTGCCCGCAGCCTATTTTTGGCACACGGAGGCCCCTCGCAAAGTTTGGCCCCATTTCGAGCCTGGCGGACGAACTTGGCCAGCCCCACCCCCCAAGGCTATAGCCCATCCATTTTTTGGGCATTTTTGCGGCGGACGAACTTGGGTACAGGACCTTCGGGCGCTAATTTTTGGGCGTAGCTGTGGCCACAGGCTATTTTTGGTACACGGGGGCCCCTCGCAAAGTCTGGCCCCATTCCGAGTCCGGCGGACGAACTTGGCCAGCCCCACCCACCAAGGCTATAGCCCACCCGTTTTTTGGGCATTTTTGCGGCGGACGAACTTGGGGACGGGACCTTCGAGTGCTTATTTTTGGGCGTGGCTGTGCCCGCAGCCTATTTTTGGCACACGGAGGCCGCTCGCAAAGTCTGGCCCCATTTCGAGCCCGGCGGACGAACTTGGCCACCCCCACCCCCCAAGGCTATAGCCCACCCATTTTTTGGGCATTT